>PVIY010018552.1:0-12035 GCA_004026745.1 Myrmecophaga tridactyla
AATAATGAGGAAATCCTTAAATATTGAAAATTAAACGCCGCACTTCTAAATAATCCTGAGGTCAAAGGACAAATAAGAATATACATCTAACTGATTCAGAATAAAAATACAAAATATAAAAATTTGTGGGATGCACCTAAAGTTAGAGGGCAATTATAGCTTTTACTTTCTATATTTTAAAAATGAAGAAACTTCTACAATCAATAACTGAGTTTCCACCTTATTAATTAGAAAAAGAAGAGCAAAGTAAACTCAGTGTAAGTAGGAGAAAGGAAATATGAAGGAAAGAGCAGAAATCAATGAAATTTTTAAAGAAAAACAAGCAATAGAGAAAATTAACAATACAAAAGGTGTTTCTTTGCAATGATCAAAAAAAGATACACTAAATTGATAAAGAAAAAAAAGAAACAACACAAATTATCAATATTAGTGATGAAAATAAGATCATCATTGAAGAGCTTACAAACATTAAAGGATAATGCCACCCAAACAGGAAAACTTACGTGTAATAGAAAATTTCTTTGAAAAGTACATCATATCCAAATTGGTGCAAAATGAAACAGAAAATTTGAATAGCCCTATAAATTAGTAAAACAAATGAATTTGTTATCCAAAAACTTCCTATGAAGAAAACTCTGGGTCCAGATGATTTCACTGGTGAATTCTATCAAACTTTAAAGAAATAAAAAAAACAAAAAACAATCTGGCATAAGCTCTTCCAGTAAATGAGAAGGTGAGAAGGAACACTTTCCAATTCATTCTCTGAGGATGCCAAAACACTATGACCAAGGAGGGTAAATTCCAGTAATCCTAACTGGGCATAATACTTGAGAATCAAATAATGTAATCCATCATAGTAACAGAATAAAATAGTAATTATATGATAATTTTAACAGATAAAGAAAAAGCCTTTTGCAAAAAATAAATATCCATTTTAATTAAAATAAAAAAACACCTAGAAAACTAGGAATAGAAGAAAAATTCTCAATCTCATAAAGCATCTCTAAAAAGAGGCTACAGCTTATATCATACTTTATGGTGAAATATTGAATTGTTTTTTCCCTCAGATCAGCAACAAGGCAAGAATGCCCCTTTTTTCTATTGCAATTCAGTGTTGTACTGGGAGTTCTAGTCATTGAAAAAGGGCATGAAAAAGAAAAAAATATTGTCTTTGTGCAGAACATGATTGTTTATACAGAAAAGCCTGACAACTACTGACTAGGTTTTAACAAGGTTGGAGGGTACATGGTTAATATATAAAATCTAAGTGCATTTTTATATACTGACAGGAAACAACTGAAAAATAAAGTGTAAAAACTTCCAATAAAAAAACCCACAAAATTAGCATGATATAATTAGGAATAGATAAAACAGATGATGGACAAGACCTGCATTTAAAACTACAGAACATTATTAAGAGTAAGGAAATGCATCCATAAGTTGAGAGTTATGCCCTTTTGAGAGATGGCAAAAAAAATTTTTTACTATGTCAATTGTCTCTAATTGATCTGTAGATTAAAAGATAATCATAATCATAATCTAAGCAGGTAGATATTGACAAAGTGTAAAGTATTTATAGAAATGATAAAGGACCTAAATATCTAAAGCAACCTGTAAAAGCATAACCAAATTGGGGGATTTAAAACCTTCTGACTCCCAAGAATTACCATAAAGCTCTAGTAAGAAAGATAACGTAAAGTACCTGAACACAGACCAATGAATAGTTCACTGGAAAAGAATAGAAAGCCTATAACTAGATCCCACAATGAAATAGTAATCAGATTTTTTTAAGGTCAGCATGATAATCCACTGGAGAAAGGACAGTCTTTTCAACAAATGGAAACAGAATAACCTAATATCTATATGGGGAAAAAATGAAACTCAATCCATACCTCACACTGTACACAAAAGTTAATTCGGGATGGACCATAGTCTTAGTGTGAAAGCTAAAATCACAAAGCTTTTAGAGGAAAACACAGAACAGTTCCCTGATTTGAGGTAGGCAAAGATTTCTTTTGTTACATAAAGAAATGATCATGAAAGAAAAACTTAATAAATTACATCTCTTCAAATCTAAACCTTCTGCTCATGAAAAAACATCAAGAAAATGAATGGGATTCACAGATGGGGAGATAACATTTGCAAAACCTTTTTCTGACAAAGGATATATAAGGAATTTCTACTAAATATGAAATGTTAAGACAAAACCTCAATAATAAATAATATATGGGCAAAAATTTAAACAGACACTTCATAAGAACATATAGAAGTCACCAGTAAGCACAAAAAAAATGTACCCAATGTCATCAGTCATCAGGGAAATGCAAATTAAAACTGCAATGAGATAGCACCTCACAGTTACCAAAATGGGTAAAATTAAAATGAATGATAACACTAAATGCTGGTGAAGTGAGAAGCAACTGGAACTCTCACACATTGTGGGTGGGAATGTTAAATGGTATTATCACTTTGGAAAATAGACTTGCAGTTTCTAATAAAACTGAATATACACCCGCTTTATGATGCAGCAATTTCACTCCTAAGTATTTATCCAGAAGAAATGGAAACAAGTATGTTAAAAGCAGTTTTATTCATAACAGCCAAAATCTGGAAAAAGCCTAGATACTCATCAGTGAAAGACTGGCTAAAGAAACTGTGATATAATGTTGCAGTTGCAGCCACTGTGGAAGACAGCTTGGCAGTTACTCAGAAAGTTTAGTATGGAATTCCCATATGGCCCAGCAGTCCCACTACTAACTGTGTACCCAAAAGAACAGAAAGCAATGGCTTGAACAGATATTTGCACATCGATGTTCCTAGCATCATTATTCCCAATTGCCAAAAGACGGAAGCAACCCAAGTGTCCATCAACTGATGAACAGATAAAACATGGTAGACACATACAATGGAATATTACTCAGCTTTTATAAAAAATAGTGATACATACAACAATTTGTAAGAATCTCAAAAACGCAATGCTGAGTGAAGAAAAGACCTATGCAAAAGAATACAATTTGTATGATTCCATGTATATGAATTTCTAGAGCAGGCAAACTTAATTGAAACAGTTCGAAGAGGGAACAGCAGAGAAGGGTTATGAGGAACTTTCTAGGGCAATGTTATAGTTTCCTGAGCTGCACAAGCAAATACTGTGAAATGGGTCAGCCTAAACAATGGAAATTTATTTGCTCACAATTTTGAGGCTAAGAGAAAGTCCAAATCAAGGCGCTCTCAAGGTGATGTTTTTCTCCCAGAAGATTGTGGGTCTCTGGATCTGGCTACTGGAGATCCTTGGACCTTAGCTTTTACTCGACAATGCACATGGCCACATCTCCCGGTCTCCCCATTCTTCTCCAGGTCTGTTGACTTTAGCTTCTGGCTGCTCCCTCTGAGGCTTACTCTCAGCTTCTTGCTTACTATGGCTTTCTCTCTCTCTGTCTGAACTTCATTTTCATATAAAGGTCTCCAGTAAGAGGATTAAGACCCATCTTGATTAGTTTGGGCCACACCGTAACTGAAGTAGCCTGATCCAAAGGTCCTGCTTACAACAGGTCCACACCCACAGGAATGGATTAAGTTTAAGAACCTGTTTTTCTGGCATACATACAGCGTCAAACCATCACAGGCAGAGATAATGTTCTATATTTTGGTAGGAGTATGGGTTACAGAGGGATATATATTTTTCGAAATCAGCTAGTGCACACTTAAGATTTATATATTTCATTATATGTAAATTTTACATCAAAATTAAAATATTGTATAATAATACATAATAGTATATTGGACAATGCCATATACCTAATATATATTATATTTGATATGTTATAATGATATTATTGTATAAATTCTAATTTTTATTAAAAACAACTATTGAATTCTAATTAATAAGAGAAACTATTTAGGAAAAGATGTACAGATGTCTGCAATTTTGATAGATACATGATAAAAAGAGGAATAGTAAAATAATAACATTACAACCTCAGTTGTAGCTATATGGGTTTTTTACTGTAAGATTCATTCAACTTGGTTAAATACTTGAAAATTTTCAAAGTAAAACATATTTTTCTGAAGTACATATTTTTACATAGATTTATGTATCTATATGTGTGTATTTGTACACAAACATACAGTAATGTATGGACACCTAATTTATGGAGCCAAGTGATAGCAAGTAAGAGGAAATTGTTGTGGTCATGATCTGTTATAAAATATCAGGGCTTTAACACCCATTTAACCATGTAGTGGACCCAGAACTGCTTACTAAAGAAACTTTTAGCCCTGCTGAGAGGCTGTCCCTACACCTCTGCACATGGAGGGTGCAGATTCCATCACAGATCTGCTCAAAGCTCCTCACTCTTCAAAGAGAATTCTCACCTTACCATCTGTCAATAGGCAAAGCAGTCAAACATTTCACTAACATCAAAGTTGTTTTATCCTGCTGCTGCTGCTGCTGCTGCTGCTGCTGCTGCTGCTGCTGCTGCTGCTACAAAATGATATACAGCCATTCATTCTTTGAAAGATACATTTGTCCTTGGATGGAACCAGATTTTCAAAATAGTAGATGCAACCTTGTTTGGCTCCTCACTAGAATGGAATTATGCTCTAAACTTGCCCTAAAGAGCATCACAAAAAAACCATGTAAGAAATTCAATATGGCAAATATTCTAAGCCCATTATCACACAGAGCTCTTCATGAGAACCAGAATAGAAATTTCACTGCACCAGGAAAAGCTTTACTTAACTTGAGTGGCTGGATGATTTTTATAATAGTGTGACTGTGATAACTGACTATCTGTTTGGCTGCTATGAAGCTCAGAGCCAAATTGTAGTGAACCCCTAGAAATGATCCATCAGATAAACACTGTGGATGAAGTTCTCCTCTCTTTAGTTTCCCTTCCCGAAATCATCTATCTGCATTTTTTTATTCATTGTGATGGCTCAGATCCTTTTTAAAATGAGTTATTTGTTAATTCAAATTAGCCCCGAGAATGTTTTTTCCATTAGCATAACAATTAGTGATCATATCTAATTTATTTATTTATCACTAGTGCCCTCTGTTAAAATAGTTACATATCTTTGGTGTAAGGTTTTATGTTTTAAAAACCATAAAAATAACTTCACGCATCACACTAAAGGAACTAAAATAAATCAAGTAGAGAGTTTATTGGAAGAGAGGAATCAAAAGAGGAACAGAGGAAAGGAGGAAAGGAGGGGGAGGGAGGGAGAGAGAAAGGGGGAAGGGCAGAAAGGAGGATGGGGAAAAGAATGGAAAGAAAAGAAATATTCCAACAAAGAATGTTCTAGAACTCCTGCCCAATCAGGAAATATGTAAAATGCTAATAGAATATCACTATTTGTGACTCAAATCCAACCAAATATAAATTGATTTAAGCATCTGCATCCAGAAACCTGCTAATCTAATATTACCACAACAAATGAAGGAAGAGTGGATTTAAGACTGCCCTGCCTAATACTGAGTACTGGTAGTCATATATCATATGGTCTTTACCAACTAGTTTTGTGGATTTTTTTCCTAAGGAAAACATAATCGCCTCACACCTTTTCTCCTGTACAATGAATAGAAAACACAGTAAATGTTTGTCACAAACTCTACACGAATTATAAAATAGATATTGTAGTGCCAGAGTTAAGAAATCGGTGGCAGTGTTCATGATTCACAATGGATGGAGGTGGCCTAAGGGCACAATGACTGAGGAAAGGAGGGGGAAACTGTGGACTACTGAGTGGCTGCAAGAAGGAATGAAGTTGTGAGTCAGGCAACGAGGTGAATGAACCTTAAGTTGTCGAATGAAATGTCAGAAACAAAAAGACAAAATCATACCTCACTCACATGGACTAAGTATAATATGCAAACTTGGAAAAGGGACATTGACAGCATGGGTTATCAGGTTGGGGTCTATTGTAAAGGGTTCTAGATTGTAAACTCTTACAGAAGTCACATTTATTCAGGAATTGTAACTGTTGTTTCTAAATTATAAGATTCTGAGCTGTTTATAACCTGGTCATTCCCTGAAACTTCAGGTATTTATGTGACACCTGAGACTCAGAGTTAGAGCCCGAGGCTTTGAAAGTCAGCACTACCCCATACAGAAGCTGTTGAAAAAGAGAAAGTGATCAGACTTCAACTAGAGTTATGAATGAAGCTGATCTGGACAGAACTAAGGCATATCGGAATACAGGGTAAAGGATGATATGGTCCATATTTTAAACCTTCAACTTCTGTGTGACACCAAAGGGAGAGATGTATATTTGGTGCAAACTTTATATTTTGGGTAGTGCATTATCTAATTTAACTTGTGTGGTCTGTTTATTTTTTATTTATTTATTTATTTAATTTGCATATGGGCAGGAGGCACCAGGGATCGAACTCCAGACCTCCAGCACGGCAGGTCGGAGCTCTGCCTGCTGAGCCACGGCAGCTGCCCTGGTCTGTTTATTTGAACACCATAAGTACATAGAACCTTGAATAGGGTGTGAGATCTTGCTGGTTTGTCCAGGTTAGTGTGATACCCCAATATATCCCAGGATAATTTGGGCAGAGAATAAAAAATATATATATTTGCAAAGTCCCTTTGGGGACTTGGCGGAAAGGTGGAAATATTAAACTTCTACAATTCCTGATATTCTCACAAGTAGAGACAGCCAATTCAATAAGCTGAGCTGTTGATCTTGGGGTTTACCTGTATGAAATTTATTCCTGCAAGAAGCTAAATTCACTTATAATTATGCCTAAGAGTCACTCCAGAGAACCTCATTTTTTGCTCAAATGTGGCCTCTGTCTCTAAATGAACTTGGCAGATGAACTCACTGCCTTGCCCCCTCTACATGGGGCATGACGCTCAGTGGTGTAAATCTCCCTGGCAATGCGGAACAGAACTCCTGGGATGAGCCTGGACTAGGCATAAAGGGATTGAGAAAGCCTTCTTGATCAAAATGGGGAAGAGAGAAATGAGACAAAATAAAGT
Source organism: Myrmecophaga tridactyla (assembly GCA_004026745.1). Classification (NCBI taxonomy): domain Eukaryota; kingdom Metazoa; phylum Chordata; class Mammalia; order Pilosa; family Myrmecophagidae; genus Myrmecophaga; species Myrmecophaga tridactyla. The sequence goes on from PVIY010018552.1 coordinate 6,987, forward strand.
TTCAGTGGCTGAGAGATTTCAGACAGTCAAGGGGTTATCCTGGAGGTTATTCTTATGCACTATATAGATATCTCTTCTTAGTTTATAGAGTATTGGAGTGGCTAAAGGGAAGTACCTGAAAATGTTGAGCTGTGTTCCAGTAGCCTTGATTTTTGAAGACAATTATATAACTATATAGCTCATACAGTGTGACCATGTGATAATATAAACCTTGTGTCTGATGCCCCATTTATCCAGGCTGTGGACAGATGAGTAAAAAGTAAAGAAATAATGGAGGGGGGGCAGGTAATGGGTAAAAAATTGTGTAGATTGAAATACTAGTGGTCAATGAAAGGTAGGGGTTTGGGGTATGGAAAGTATGAGTTTTTTTTTCTTTTTCTGGAGTGATGTAAATATTCACAAATGATCAGGGTGATGAATACACAACTATGTGATGATATTGTGAGCCAGATTATATACTATGGATGGACTTATATGTATGAATATTTCTCAATAAAAATATTTAAAAATACATATAAACAGAACACATAAGCAGTTGTCTGTGATACCAAAAAAAGAACTACCATTTTCTACAAATAAAGACACATTATTTCATTTCATTCATTTAAAAATAATGCTTTGAATGTCTATTATACAGATCACACTATATACTGTCAGGGAAGGGAGAAAAATTTTTCAGGTATACAATACAATATTTGTCCCGTGAGGGTCTTAAATTTAGGTGAACAGCCAAGCACAGATCCATGAAATGCCCAAGGACATGTGTATAGAGACATAAAACCCAGAGAACAGTAGTCATGTGCTTTGCATTTCAAACGCAAGTATTGAAGGGATGTGGGGCAATGCAGAGCAGCTGCTAGCAGTGTGGTGCGGGATTCTCCTTTGCCGAATTGCGTTAGCCCGGGTCCTGTGATTTTAAAGTCTTGTGGTAAACGTGCCAGTGAGTAACACAGAACAGTCCCATGAAAGCAAAATGACTCACTGGGATTTTGTAAAAAAAAAAAAAAAGTATCCTTTGTAAAACAATAACAGTTTAAAAGTCTGGGATACCCTGCCCAAGGTAGATCAAGCATTTCAGAATCAAGGACTTGCTTTTTTGACACATTTAGCAATTTTTATCTAGGGCTAATCACCAAGTGTAAACAATACTTAAGCTTTTGACAAGGTAGCATAGGTAAAGTTCTCTTTGAAAGTAAGTAGAGAGAAGTCAAAAATAGCAAAGGAAATAAACCTTCCAAGCCAAACATTATTTAATCTTACATACAAAGACCATTTTTTAAAACAGGCAATAAAACCTTAAAAATTGTTTGCATCCAGAATGCCTCAGAAAGAGCATGAAAGACAGAAAAAGGAGAGTTCTTAGCAATGAAACCAGAGCAATACTTTCATCTGAATTTAAATTTAAAAGCTGATATTGAATGTCTTTAAAATTAATTGTTGAAAATCTTACTTGTGAAAGAAGTGGGAAAGTCAGCTCCAAACCAGCCGAAGGGAAGTTTAGACTGACAACTTTGAAGAACTCACGTCTAAACCTTGACACACAAAAAAAGAAAGAAAAAAAAAAAACTTTCCACAAACTTTGCAACCATGTGATGCTAACTTTAGTCCCTACAGCCACTTCTCCTTTTTCCCTTTTGTTCATATTCAAAACTTGCATGCTAATGTACACGGATTTATTTAATACAGGCAGGTGGTTTGCATTTTGTTCTTTGTGTAAGACTGAGCTGTTAAGTAAAATCTTTTGGTGAAAACTCAGACTTCTTTTCTGGGGCTTTCTTAACTAATGTACTGTCACCTTCTATGGAGGTTAAGACTATTTTAACTACTCTTTTATATTTTTGCCTTTAGTTTCATCTAGTTCACCAAAAGGTGTTATACCTCAGGGGTAAACTCCAGATAAAAATAAGAATTGAAATGTAAGAAAGAAACCTTGGCACCAAGCTTCAAGTTGGTGTCTTCTGGAAGATGGCCAGAAATTCACCAGGAAAATGACTAAGAGTACATTTATTAAGCACTATTTAATGTGATGTTTGACCCAGCATTAGCTTTTTACATTGCCATTATTTATCTAACTATTATTAAAGGCATAAATTATTACTGATTTTAAACATGTGGGACACAAATGAACTAGGTAGGATAAATCTCCCTTAGAAGTTAGCAATCATTTTTTAGAAACTAGCAGTGAAGGGAGAAACCCCATATCCAGTGATCATAAGGTGATCTCAGTTCAATATTTCTCAAATTGGTCTTAATACCTGTCCCACCTGGTCAATAGAGAAATCTCGGTCTTCAAAAGTGATCAATAGGATTGTTTCCTATTTAAGAAAATAATGGGAACAGGGGGAACTCTCAAGAAATTCCTTTTGTGGTGTGAAAGCTTCTGGCTTATCCCTGTTGGTAGTTCAGGTATATAAATGCAGGCCACTAGACAAGACCCACACTGATCAAAATATGCAGAGTTTCTTGGGAAAAAAATTAAAGGTGAATGGTTCTCTGAACTTTTGTTTAAAAACTCATAGTGGGTGGGCAACGGTGGCTCAGTGGCAGAATTCTAGCCTGCCATGCCTGAGACCCAGGTTCATTTCCCGGTACCTGCCCATGTAATAAAAAAATAAATTAAAAAAAAATACTTTCTTAAAGCCCCAATTTAAAGTGTAAATAATGGAGCTAAATGGAAAATATTGATGGACATCTTTAATGACATTTACTGATATTTAAGAAACGTCTAAGACTGATTTTCCAGAAAGATTATGAAAACCACATCAATTTTATTTTTTCAAAAATAGTTCTCAGAAACACTGATTTAAATACAATTACAAGCAGACAAACTGAAAAGTCCTAAAAAGTGAAACTGATAATGCATCTAGCCTGGGATCTCCTGATTAGATTTCATTCTATTAAAAATGATCCGAAATGCTAAGCAATTTTAAAATATGTAATTCTTAGGAAACTGATGATAGAAAACTATCCATCACCAGTGTCAACCCTTAGGTGATGCAATTTTCATCCAGAAGCTAGATTTGTTTAACAAAAAATAAAGCAAGCCATTTTCCCTTCTATGCAATTGCAATTTCAACACTATCCTGTCTTGAAAATAACAATAGGCAACTATTTTCATTAAAGGACAGGTGCTCATGGTTAGCTTTAGCACTTAAGCAGTTTGATACCAGCTTGAGATAGTCTTAATACCTGTAACCAAATATATTTGAAAAGCAAATACCCCAGCAACTTGTTGCTATGGAAATAAAACAAACAATAATAAAAGATTAGGATATCTTTTAGAATATCTTGGTTAAGCCCTTTCTTGAAAATGCCTCACTTCTGCTTTAAGCCATAATCAGAAAGAGGAGTAAAAATTACAGAATATTCGTAAAATGTTAAATGTTCAATATCTACGGCACTTCTGGACAAAGACTCAAATCAGTTCTCAGACTATCATAAATTCTGAAATTTGGCTTGAAATTCTGAATACTGCTTGAAATATCCATTGAAATATGCTTGATTATCAGGTTAGAATTTTTAGTGGATAATTTAGTAGTCATTTTAGAATTAAGATAAAATTGAAGTGTATTAAACCTTAAAAGTATTTGGGAATTTACTTGGAACCCAAGGACATCAATAAAGCCTAACAGGTGACCAAAGTTCAAAATAGCAGTCAAATCAGCCAAAAAGTCTAAAAGTATTTGCCTGAGCGATTTTGCATTCAATTTACATGATAAAGTTCTCATCCTTTCAGCACATGATTAAGGATGAGAATTCCATCATAAGCAAGAAATAAATATTAAATCCAATAGTCAAAATAACATTTCATCATATTTTTCTTTGCTCAGTTCAAGAACATTCTAGATGACTCCTATGATAGAAGCATTTTGAAATGGTTCAATCTTTCAGAAAGTATTGAAATTAGAATTAAATGCCTAAATAAATTAAAATAAACCTATAACAGTGTCTCTCCACAGCAACATGATCTAAAACACTGCAGAAAGCTTTTTTGACATTTGGCAAAATTGCCGCTAACTTGCTTAGCTAACAAAATATAATCTATTTTATGCTCTCGCAAAATTGTTAAAATGTTATAGATACTCAATAAATATTGTCACATTTTAAAGGCAGAACTGAAGTGAAGGCCATGCTTAGGTACTGAACCAGTACTCCCAGAGTGAGTGAATGAATAAATGATCCTGAGAAAGAATGAATGATCATGTGAATGAATGAATGATTATGTGAATGAATAAGCTCCACCTTGTGGCTAGGTAGGGATACAATGCAGATTGTTTGTTTCCTGACCTGACACCTCCATGTTATTAAATCCCCAAAAGCTTCTGTGAGAACAGCAATTAACATGATTTAAATGGGAAAATACTAAAAGGTAAACAGATTCCACACACAATAATGGGCAAGGAGAAAACTATGTGCATTTCTTCACTAAAAGCTGCTGTTCAGGTGAGTACTCTTATAGGACCTAACCTCAATTTCTGTCCATAAGGTAGACTTCTGAGATTTCTAAATTGTTTCACCTAGAAGAAAAAGTAAAATATCATGGAGGAAGTAGCTCAGAGCTCACTACAATTTGGACGGGGTTGTTAAACCTCCTTGCTTGCAGCTCGTAGCACTTAAAATTCTTGCATGTGGGTGGTTGCATGTGGTACAGTTTTGCCTGTTAGAGCAAATCTCATCATCATGCACCCAGGATAAACCTTCCAGACGTTTCCACTCTCCGTTTTTCTCTTTGCTTGACACTGAATGTGTCATCAACTCCTACGGATTTCATCCATGCAATGTCTTTCAAATCTGTCTCCTCCTTTCCATTCCCCCTTCAACAGCCCTGCTTCACGTCCTCAAGATCTCTTACTCAGACTCCCTAAGAATCTCTTAATTCACCTGCTCACCTCTCCATATATCCTTCCATCTAGCACCACAGCTAACAGTGATATGGTTGTGTCACTCACCTCCAGAAAAAAAACCGCACTTTTAAAACTTTTGGTACATCCATTCCATAATCCAGATCCAATTGGCCTGCCCTGTCTCCTCTTTTAAGGCAGATCCACT
>PVIY010018552.1:12135-47471 GCA_004026745.1 Myrmecophaga tridactyla
AAAAAAAAAAAAAAAAAAAAAAAAAAAAAAAAAAAAAAAAAAAAAAAAAAAAAAAAAAAAAAAAAAAAAAAAAAAAAAAAAAAAAAAAAAAAAAAAAACAAGCCTCACTAAGATAAATATGTTTAATACATATTCAAGACTTTCAAATAGCAAAACAAAGGGCAAGTCACATACAGCACTAAGGATAACACAGATTACTTCTAAATAGTTTATAATATTTAGAGAAAGGGACAGAACACATAGGTCTTGAGGAGTTTTTCAGTGATCTCAGCCCATAAAGTCTACTCTTTACCTGTTCTACATGGATATTTTCAGAGAAAAGAACAAAATAAAATGAGTTTAAATTGCATCAAAAAATTCAGTCAGACAAAGGAAGAATGTTCTTGAATCCAACATCCAATAGTGAGTCCTTCAATATTCAGTAGTGAAATCTGCTTCACATATTAAGATTCCAAGAGAGGCTCTCCCTTCAGGAAGGAAAAGTGAGACAAATAAAGATGGAATATCATGCTTAAACAATGGTTCTCAACCACGAAATCCAGATGTGCTGGTATTTGCAATCCATTGTAAAGTAACATAAAATCATTTACTATTAATAAAATGTCAAAAATTATGCATGATTTACTTAAAAACTCCTAATGGAGGAATTCAACATTATCCTTCTAATGCTTGATTTGTCTTTTTTTTGTATGTATTGCTCCACTTCTGAACAACGGATAAAGTGATGATGCTATGCTATCGCCAGCTTTTCTTGCTGTCCTCTGAGGTCTCGAAATGTTATATGTCAGTAGAGATGATGTCATTTTTTTATGGCACAAAGTCAACATATCCATCACAATGTGTCATTTTCTTCTTTCAACTTTGCCTCTACTTCTTAAAGACCCTGGATCAAGAAAAATGCAAAACATAATTTATAAAAGCCCACAAATAACATACAAAAATACAACTGAACAATGTTCTGTCCATACAACTGTCTATCAAATTTCGGCATATAAAATTACCAACAAACAAACTTTAGTATGAAGATTTCCAAGTGGATTTGAAATAGTTCAGAGAAAAATACTTTACTCAGTGCTCTTCTTTTGGACTGAATATTGTTTCTCTTAGGAAGCTACTGAAGTTAAAATAATTTTAGATAAATTGTCACTTTCATTTGATAAAGAAATTGGAATCCTAAAATCTTAATTCAACTAAAATGAACCTGGATCTGTCCAAAAACAGTTTTGTCAATAATGATTTTTTTTTTTACCATTTTATTTCAAGTTGCATACCCTGTTTTTATTTTTACTTGGTTCTTTAACACTAATTCAGCTTAAGCTGTTTCATTTTGAAAATAAAAACTACAACACATATCATTTGACTAGTTTACCACAGCTTCCCACATTTGATCTGCGGCCTTAGTAAGCCTACCATGACACATACCCTCAATGGTGGTGACTGGGTAATTATAAAAACAGGTAGTGTGAGAGTAACCTCTCAGCCACTTTACAAAATGGCTTAAGGAATTTTAAAAGGTATTATTTCAGAGAGAAGAATTTTTAATTTGCCATGCAGATCACAGCAAATTATTTCTCAAATATTTAATTGTAGTTATATTGTCAATTATAGTTACAGATATATCTATCTGTAAACTTACAGATAGATAAATTATATATAGCATGGCGATGCTATAAATATAAAACATTTTTCTTAGTTACTTTAGGTTGTACCACAGTTTAAAAAAATCTTGAAACGTTAATAAAAAATTCTCAAACTCCCCTAGCTCCTTTTTAAAATAGTAAATTACACTGCATTCCATCAGAGTTTTTTCTTTCCTCTTGCATTTTAAGTAGTTGTTTTCCTGAAAGATTAAAAAGAGAGAAGAAAGAAGAAATCAGCGTTACTGGCTTCTCCTGAAACAACTGAACACCTACTCATTTTCCTAGGAAGTCGCTTGCATACAAAACAAAAGAAAACTTTGGACTGGGCAGATGGCTTTATTTACTTAAAGTTCACATTGGAAGAGCTTGCCAGACTTTTAAAATCACAGAGCCCAAATGAGATGGCCGAGCAGCAGGGGGGCTCAGCTCAGGCAGCAGGAGCGGGCCACAGTGGGGTGTATTTCTGCACACTGAGAAACCTGCTTTATGGGAGCACCCACACATCCCTCCCAGGCTCCCCTTCACACGGGCTGTAAACCGGTTGTGCGGTTCTCTCATACACAGGAAGAACTGACACTCCCAAGAGGCCATGCAATGACTCTGCATTACCTCCTTTTATTCGTGAAAACCCAAGGTCTAGCTGGTGGAGATGCATCACTTCATCTTCCTTCTCCTAGCATTTTTTTCTAACAGCCACGGCTGTTCAAGTAGGGTTTCTGTTGCCGGGCGGAGGGGTTTTTAATTACTGCAGTCTGAGGGCACCTGGCCGCACACACAGAGTCAACAGTACGTGAGAAGAGGGCTCATGAAGCAGCGACTCCTGTAAACCCTGTGACGCATTCAGGAACCTGGAACAAAAGGCTGACCAGTCCACCTGCTGCCGCCCCCGTGCTCCCTGGACTGAACAGGTCTCGCTCGATGGTTGTTAATGTGAATACATTTTCCCTGGTACCCTCTGCATCGTTGCTCACAAGTTCATATAGCAGAATGAACTTACATTTAATGATCAAACTGTTTTTCCTTTCTCAGTATCCATTTCTTTAATTGCATTTGCTTTTAAATGATCTATGATTGTTTAAGTAGCAATTGTTTCCATTTCTAAATATGCCTGCTGACCACGATAACCCTTAGACTGACACTGTCTAGACTGGAGCAGAAACCTAACTATTCCCTGCTTCTGCTCTTGCCTCTGGGTGGCCCATCTCCCAAAACACCAGCCAGAGGGGTCCTGTTAAAACCATATCCTTCCACTCCATCCCCTCCTAAGGCTCCACAGCCCCTAGGATCCAGGCCAGGACTTCCCTGGAGGGGCTCTATCTGACCTTGCCCCAAGTACCTCTCTGATAAGCTCTCCTTCTGCTCCAGCCACCTCCTCCCACTCTCCTTAGAGCAGTCAGGCCTGCTGCCAGCTTAGTGGCTTTACAGTCACTGCCTTCTCCACCTGGAAGGCTCTGCCTCAGATGTCCCGGCAGCCTCTGCTCATCGATCAGTTTATCAGAAAGGCTTTCCCCTCACTGCCCGCCATAGAAAAGGGCATCCTCCAGAACTTCCTAAGCCAGCAGGAGCAGCTGATCACCACCAGCAATTATATATTTGTCTGTTTATGCTCTGCTTCTTCCATAGGAGCATCAGCTTATGAAAGTGGAGATTTTATCTGTTTTGTTCAGTGCACATTTCCAGTGCATAGGACAATGCTCGGCCCAGGAGAGGCCCTCAATAAAAATGTATTGATTGATCAATTAAATTAATATTTCTGATCTCAAAGACACTCCAAGAATTTGGAGCAGAATTGAGACTGCATGGTCTATAAAAATGGGACAGATTAGCACAGTGAACTTCCCATGAGTTGGCGAACCATACCGCATGGTGCCCACTTCATCTGCAGAAAACAGATCCTGGATCTGTGTTTTCTCAGAGTCTGTGGAACATGACTAAATGGGCTGCGGTGAATTAAATGTGGGAAACACAGGATTTTTAACTGTTAAAAAAAAAACAGATATATTTACTGCAGAGCTTTGAATGTGCTGATATGAGTTGATATTACAAGAGAACAGCAAGTTCCCAACTTAACTGCCCATAGAACCTTTTGGGCAAAGGGGACTGGTATTCCCATACACTTCGAGAAATGTTATTCTCATTTTTCCATTGTCTCAATGGTTAAGGAGTGTGAGTGAGACTACTTCCTTTTTTTTTTGAGGTAATTCTGTCTTTTGTTTTTTAATGAGAAGTTGTCAATCACTAAAAAGCAGGTTCAACTTCATTAATAATAGATACTCTATACCTTAGAAGTCTCAGCTTCATGGGGGGCTTCTAAGAAGCACCCCTCAACTTCCAGAAGCATGGAATGGTTTGGTGTGTTAGGTCAAGGTGCCCTTGGCATAAGCTTGAGTGACACTGTTTCATTGCAGAGCCTCTATCACCCCTCTCAGCTCTCTCATTCTGTGGTCACCATGCCCGGTCTTGGGCCTTGGGCTGACCTTGGACCTGGCCTCGCAGCACGTGGCTGCCCTTAGATCTCTGTGGCACCATCAGAATGCCTTTACCCATTCTCAGTGCCCTTGTGCTTTGAGTCTGCTGAACCAATGTGAGAAAAACTCTGGTGTTATGGCAAATAACTGAATAACATTCTTTACCGCACAGATAACATTAGTGCTTTTTTCAGCATGCTTTCATGCCTTAACACAAAGGACTAATTCATGTGACTTTTGAAGCTCAATAGAATTAGTGGGGAAAATATTTGGAGGCAAAAGCAACTTTAACATCCTCAAGGAAAACCTGATCATATGAGTGCTGACTCTCTTGCCAGTTGCTGTGCTAACCTTTATTGTTACATTATCACTAATTACTTTTATTATTATCTCTAGTCCTTAAAATTGTTCTCTGATGTAAGTATTATTATATCTATTTTTTGAGGGAAATGGGGAGCAGGATTTAGGAATCAAACCCAGGTTTCCTGCATGGCAGGCGAGCATTCTACCACTGAACTACCCGTGGACCTTATTATATCTATTTTTAAAAGAGGGATTTCAAAGATGAGAATAAACTAGCTCCAAGTCACATGTCAGGATGGAATTCAGAACCCATAAGAAATCTCATGCCAAAAGCCACTCTCTCCTGAAGACATCTAGATCCTTCTGACTTTAATCTGACCAATTACTGAGAACCTTATGACTCTCTACTGAGCAATTCAATTCTTCAAAGTATAAACATTTGTTAATTAATGAGTGAAGGCAGTGATCTCTTGACAGAATTATTCCCATTCTATATTTGAGGTAATTGAGTGTATAAATAGTAAGTCAAGTCACAAGCCCTTCAACAGCATCCACACTGCTTTGCCGAGGGCAGGATATGGAAAGCACTCAATGAATATTTGTTGAATGTTTTTTAAATGGAAGAATATATGGAGGAAAATACATAAGACTGGCTCTGCATTCTGGTCCCTAAGTTTGCAAAGATTTACTTACTTGATGGTAAACTGAAATTAAAAATAAATGGGAGCAGTGGGGATAGCCAAAGAAATAGGCTGAGTCTCCAATTTTGGGGTTTGTTCATATGAAACTTAACCGTACAAAGGATAAGCTAAACCTACTTTAAATTAGGCCTAAGAGTCACCCCCAGAGAATCTCTTTCGTTGCTCAGATGTGGCCTCTCTCTCTCAGCCAACACAACAAGTAAACTCCCTGCCCTCCCACTCTCTACGTAGGACATGACCCCCAAGGGTGTGGACCATCCTGGCAATGTGAGGCAGAAATCCGAAAATGAGCTGGGACTCAGCATCAAGGGATTGAGAAAACCTTCTCGACCAAAAGGGGGAAGAGTAAAATGAGGCAAAATGAAGTGTCAATGGCTGAAAGATTCCAAACAGAGTCGAGAGGTTATTCTGGAGGTTATACTTATGAATAATATAGATATCACCTTACTTAAGATGTAATGGAGAGGCTGGAGGGAACTGCCTGAAAATGTAGAGCTATGTTCCAGTAGCCATGTTTCTTGAAGATGAGTGTATAATGATAAAGCTTTCATGGCGTGACTGTGTGATTGTGAAAACCTTGTGTCTGATGCTCCTTTTATCTATTTTATTGACAGATGAGTAAAACATATGGATTACAAATAAATAATCAGGGAACAAATGTTAAAATACATTTAGTAGATTGAAATGCTAGTTATGAATGAAAGGGAGGAGTAAGGGGTATGGTATGTATGAATTTTTTTCTGTTTTCTTTTTATTTCTTTTTCTGAATTGATGCAAATGTTCTAAGAAATGATCATGATGATGAATATACAACTATGTGATGGTATTGTGAGTTACTGATTATATATGAAGAATGGAATGATCATATGGTAAGAATGTTTGTGTTTGCATGTTTAATAAGAAAAAAGAATCAAGGCTACTGGGCCTAGATTCTTAAAGACAGTTGTATAAAGATAAAAAAAAAAAATCAGTTGACCATAAAAAAATAACAAATGGGGAAAGGTGGGGCAAGATGGCAACATAGTGAGATGTGGAATTTAGTTCATCCTCCAGAGCAGCTAGTAAATATCCAGGAATGGTACAGAACAACTGCTGCAAGAATATCAGTGAGCAGACACACAATGTACATCAGTCTGGACAAGGTGGAATGGCTGAGACCCCACACAGAACTGTAAATCCCCCCTTGGGCATGGCAGGCTAGTTCAGAGAGGAGAAAGGAAACAGACTTTACTATTAGCAAGGGCTTAGCTCAACCATGCTCCAATTCTGGAATTAATTAAATTCTGACTATTGAAAATAAAGAAGCACAGATAAACCTGGAATAAGCACCAAAGGAACTAGGAGATTTTGCCCTGGCAGAGAGAGGAGGCAGAGCTTATGAAACAAACAAACAAAACAAAACAAAAACAAAACAGAGGCTTTTTTTAGTTGGACAGCACAAAATACTAGAAAAAGGGGGGACATAGAGGCTGGAGATACATACAGCTATAAATAACTAAGCTCTTGATTGACAAACCCAAGGGGCACAGGTTCAGCTCTGAAAAGGCTTGGTTTTCTTTTTATTTACTTAACAGCTCATTAGAACTGGAAGCACTCTCAGGCTCCAGCACTGCCCCAAGCAAGGGCAGAACTAAAGCTTGTCTGAGAGACAAAGTAACTAGTCAAGTGAAAAGGGTTAATTCTCTAAAGGGCATAACTTTCCAAGAAAAGAGGGATGTGACCCAGGTCAAGTGGAATCCCTCCTTTAAGGAATTTAGAACCCCATAGGATGGCAATCAAAGCCATCTTACTACCTGACCTATGCATCAACCATGCCCCTGGCAGGAAGAGCTGATGAAACTAAAGGTAACACATCCCTCTAAGCTTGTGGGAAGCCATGGGTAGACAAGCACCACATGATGGGCAGGATAGGAAAAGCACAGAGTCTCAAGGCATCATTGGAAAGTCTGACAACCTGCTGGATCTCACCGTCAGGGAAAACTGACACTGGCTACTCTTTCCACCTGAAACATGGGCCTGTCTGGTCTGAGAAAATCTGGCTGGGGCCCATAATGTCTGAGGAGAGCCTTGTCAAAAAAAAAAAAAAAAAAAAAAAAAAAAAAAAAAAAAAAAAAAAAAAAAAAAAAAAAAAAAAAAAAAAAAAAAAAAAAAAAAAAAAAAAAAAAAAAAAAAAAAAAAAAAAAAAAAAAAAAAAAAAAAAGAAGAAGAAGAAGAAGAAGAAGAAAAAGAAGAAAGCTCCATATAGACAAGGCAAAAAAACATAAAAACAAGAACCGAAAACTTCTGATCAGTTAAACAGAACCTATGCTATGCTACAGGTCTAGAATAAGTTGAACTGAATGCCAAAGAACAGATAGAGAAAAATGTTATCCAGCAAGAAAATCTTAAGAGTGAAAACAACCTCCAGAATAAACTCATTAATGAATCAAATGCCTAGATGTCAGCAAAAAATAATAAGCCATATTAAGAAAATCAAACACATGGCCCAGTCAAAGGAACAAATCAACACTTCAAATGAGATACAGGAGTTGAAACTAATTCAGGATGTTGAAGTAGATATGCAATATCTATGAAAAACCAAATCAGTGAGTTGAGGGAGGTTATAAAGAATACATTGGGAGAACAAAAAGAAGAACTTGAAAGTTTGAAAAAACAAATTGCATAAGTTATGGGAATTAAAGTAATAATAAAAGAGATGGAAGAAACAAAGGAGGCCTACAACAGTAGATTTTAAAAGCCAGAAAAGGATTAGTATACTAGAGGACTGGATATCTGAAATCTGACACACAAAAGAAATTATAGGGAAAATAATAGAAAAATATGGGTCTCAGGGAATTGAATAACAACATGACTTGCATGAATAAACATGTTGTGGGTGTCCCAGAAGAAGAAGAGAGGGGGGAAGGATGAGAAAGATGAATGGAGGAAATCATCGCTGAAAATTTCCCATCTTTTATGAAAGACATAAAATTACAGATCCAAGAAGGGCAGCATATCCCAAGCAGAGGAGATCCAAATAAACATACTCCAAGACACTTACTAATCAGATTGTCAAATGTGAGACAAAGACAAAAAGAGAATTTTGAAAGCAGCAAGAGAAAAGCAATCCACCACATACAAGGGAAGCTCAAAAAAGACTATGTGTGGGGGTGCAAGGGTAGTTCAGTGGTAGGATTCTTGCCTGCCATGAAGGAGACCCAGGCTCAATCCTGGCCATGCAGTTCCGAAAAACAAGCAAACGAGCAAAGAAAGAAAGAAAGAAAAAACACAAATGGTGTTGCAATAATGGGATATTCACATGGAAAAAGAATGAAATGTGACCTCAGGCATATAATGTACAAAAAAAAAGACTATGTGTGGTTTTCTCAACAGAAACCATGGAGGCAAGAAAGCAGAGGAATGACATATTTAAGATTCTAAAAGAAAAAACTGTCAACAGATAATTCTATACCCAGCAAAACTGTCCTTCAAAAATAAAGGGGAGATTAAAATATTTTCAAACAATCACTGTGAGAATTTGTGACTAAGAGACTGGCTCCGCAAGAAATACTAATGGGGGCCACGGTAGCTCAGAGTTCTCTCCTGCCATGCCGGAGACCCATTCATTTCCTGGTGCCTGCCCATGTAGAAAAAAAAAAAAGAAATACTAATGGAAGCACTACAGGCAGATAAGAAAAGGCAGGAGAGAGGTCTGGAGAAGAGTGTAGAAATGAAGACTATCAGTAAAAGCAGAAAGAGAAAATAAAATAGATATGACATACAATATCCAAAAGACAAAATAGTAGAAATATTGCTTTTATGGTAATAACATTAATGTAAATGGATTAAACTCCCCAGTCAAAAGACATAGACAGGAAGAATGGATTAAAAAACAGGACCCATCTATATGCTGTCTACAGGAGACTCATTTTAGACTCAAGAACAAAAATAGGTTGAAAGTGAAAGGTTGGGAAAAGATATTTCATGTGAACAGCAATCAGAAAAGAGCAGGAGTAGCTATACTTATTTCTGCCAAATTAGACTTCAATGTAAAACAATTAAAAGAGACAAAGAAGGACACTTAATAAAAGGTACAATTCAACAAGAAGACAACAATCATAAATATTAATGCATGAAGCCAGAGTACTCCAAAATACATGAGGCAAACACTGACAACACTAAAGGGAGAAGTAGACACCTCTGCCATTATAGTTGGAGACTTCAATTCCCCACTCTCATCAATGGATAGAACATCTAGACAGAGCATCAATAAGGAAACAGATTTTGAATAATACAATAAATGAACTATATTTAACAGGCATTTACAGAATATTATACCCCAAAACAGCAGGATACACATTTTTCTCAAGTATTCATGGATCATTCTTAAGGATAGACCATATGCTCAAAGCAAGTTTCAATAAATTTTAAAAGATTGAAATCAAATAAAACAGCCTCTCAGATCATAATGGAATGAAAATGGAAATCAGTAACAGGCAGAAGGCCAGAAAATTTACAGATATATGGAAGCTGAACAACACACTCTTTAAAAACCAATGGGTCAAGGAAACAATTATAAGAGAAATCAGTAAGTATCTTGGAGGCAAATGAAAATGAGAACACAACATATCAAAATTTATGGATACAACAAGGGCAGTGCTGACAGGGAAATTTATTGCCTTAGATGACTATATTAAAAAAGAAGAAAGAGCAAAAATCAAGGAGTTAACTATTCACTCAGAGGAACTAGAGGAAGAACAGCAAACTAACCCCAAAGAAAACAAAAGGAAAGGAATAATGAAGATTAGAGTAGAAATAAATGAAGTTGAGAATATGACAACAATGGAGAAAATCAACAAAACCAAAAATTGGTTATTTGAGAAAATCAATAAAATCAATGGACCCTTAGCTAGGTTGAGAAAAAAAAATGAGAGAGAGAGAGAGGAGAGGGGATGCAAATAAATAAAATCTGAAATGGAAAAGGAGACATAATCACTGACCCCATAGAATTAAAGGAGCTAATGAGATGAAATTACAAGCAACCATATGCTGAAGATTAGACAACATAAATTTCCTAGAAAGGCATGAACAACCAACATTGAACCAACAAACCAATCACAAGTAACGAAATTGAATCAGTCATCAAGAAGTTCCCCCAAAAAGTAAAGTCCAAGAGCAGATGGCTGCACATGTGAATTCTAACCAAGCATTCAAGAAAGAATTATTACCAATCCTGCTCAAAATCTTCAAAAAAAAAATTGAAGAGGAGGGAAGCTACCTAACTCATTCTATGAAACCAAAACCACCCTAATACCAAGGCAGACAAAGATACTACAAGAAAAGAAAATTACAGGCTAATCTCTTTAATGAATACGGATGCAAAAATTCTCAACAAAGTACTTGCAAATCAAATCCAGTAGCACATTAAAAGAATTATACCCTGTGACCAAGTGGGGTTTATTCCAGGTATGCAAGGCTTATTCAACATAAGAAAATCAATTAATGTAACTCACTGTGTCAACACATCAAAGTGGAAAACAACATGATCATATTGATAAATACAGAAAAGAGATTTAACAAAATTCAACATCCTTTTTTGGTGAAAGCCTTCAAAGAACAGGCATAAAAGTGAACTTCCTCAACATGACAAAGGGAATATAGGAAAAACCCACAGCTAACATCATCCTCAGTGGGGAAAGACTGAAAGCTTTCTCTCTATGAAGAAGAACGAGATAAGGATGCCCACTGTCAGCATTGTTATTCAACATTGTGCTGGAAAGTCTAGCAAGAGCAATTGGACAAGAAAAAGAAAAGAAATAAAAGGCATCCAAATTGGAAAGGAAGAAGTAAAACTCTCACTGTTTTCAGATGACATGAGACTGTGTGTCAAAAATCCTGAAAAATCTGCAGTAAAGCTAATAAATTATTACAGCAAAGTATCAGGGTACAAGATCAATGCCCAAAAATCAGTAATGTTTCTGTATATTGATGAACAATCTGAGGAGGAAATCAAGAAAAAAATTCCATTTATAATAGTCACCCCAAAAATTAAATATTTAGGAATAAATTTAAATAAGAATACAAAAGACACAGAAAACGACAAGAAATTGCTAGAAGAAATCATGGAAGACCTAATTAAATGGAAAGGCATACCATAGTCACGGACAGTAAGATTTAATATAGTTAAGGTGCCAATGCTAACCAATTGACTTATAGATTCAATGCAATACCAAATAAAATCCCAACAACTTACTTTTCAGAAATAGAAAAGCCAATTACCAAATTTATTTGAAAGGGCAGGGTGTCCCAAATAGCTAAAAATGTCTTGAGAAAGAAAAATAGAGTGGAAGGTCTCACACTACCTGACTCTAAGACATATTACAAAGGTACTGTGGTCAAAACAGCATAGTAATGGCATAAAAGTAGATATACTGACCAATGGAATCGAATTGAGTGTTCAGAAATAGACCTTTCCCTCTACGGACAATTGATCTTTGATAAAGCCATCAAGTCCACACACCAGGGACAGGGTAACCTCGTCAATAAGTAGTGTTTGGAGAACTGTATCTATATGCAAAAGAATGAAAGAGGATTCATATCTCACACCCTGTACAAAAATTAACTGAAAATGGATCAAAGACCTAAACATCAGAGCTAAGACCATAAAACTTTTAGAAGAAGATGTGGGGAACCATCTTATAAATCTTGTAATAGGAGGCGATTTTCTAGACCTTACATCCAAAGCACAAGCATTGAAGAAAGAAATAAATAAATGGGATCTCTTTAAAATTAAATACTTTTGTGCATCAAAGAACTTTGCCAGCAAAGTAAAAAGGCAGCCTATGCAATGGGAGACAGTATTTGGAAACCACATATCTGATAAGGATTTAGTATCCAGAATATATAGAGTCTTCAAGTCAACAAGAAAAAGACCAACAACTCAATTTAAAAATGGGCCAAAGACATGAACAGACACTTCTTCAGAAAAGGAAATACAAATGGCTAAAAGACACACGAAAAGATGTTCAACTTCGCTGGCTATTAGGGAAATGCAAATCAAAACCACAATGAGATATCATCTGACACCCACTAGAATGGCCGTTATCAGAAAAACAAACAAACAAACAACAGAAAATGACAAGTGCTGAAGAGAATGTGAAAAAAGAGGCACACTTATGCACTGTTGTTGGGAATGTAAAATGGTATAACCACTCTGGAAGGGAGTTTGTCAGTTCCTCAGGAAGCTAAGTATAGAATAGCCATGTGATCCAGCAATCCCATTACTAGTATATATACAGAAGAACCGAAGGCAAGGACACAAATAGACATATGCACACTGATGTTTATAGCAGCATTATTTATGATTTCCAAGAGATGGAAACAGCCCAAATGTCCATCAATGGATGAGTGACTAAACAAGCTGTGGTCTATACATACAATGGAATATTACACAGCTGTAAGAAAGAATAAATTAATGAAGTATGCAACAACATGGATGAAACTTGAGGATATTATGCTGAGTAAATTTAGCCAGAAACAAAAGGACATTATGCTGGGTGAAATTAGCCAGAAACAAAAGACACTGTATGGTCTCACTAACATGAACTAACATTAATGAGTGAACTTTAAGAGCAGAAGTTAAGAACACAGGTTATCAGGACATAGAAATAGGGTAGAGATTGGGCATTTGGTGCTGAAGGAATATAGACTGTGCAACAGGACTGACTATAAAAATTCAGAAATGGATAGCACAATAGTATCTGATTGTAGCTCAATAAATAAAAATACGCTGAGTGAAAAAAACAATAAATGGAGGGCAGGCAATGGTGGTTCAGTGGCAGAGTTCTTGCCTGTCATGCTGGAGACCAGGGTTCATTTCCCGGTGCCTGCCCATGTAAATATAAATAAATAAATAAATAAATAAATAAATAAATACATAAATAAATACATAAATAAATAAATAGAAACATTTAATGATGGCAAAATAAACACTTCTTAAATAAGCCTAAATGTTCTTAATGAATACTCATGTAATTATCATCCTTTCTTCTTATTATGTGCTTCCTATCTATTTTATTCCTGTCTCTTGTCCTGAAAGAATGTTTCATGTGTATAAGAAGAAGGATTTCTTTCAACAATCCCTATCTCTTTTCCTGTTTTATTCACGGCATTTTTAGCTCCCTGAGAATTTTGTTCTAACAAGTGTCAAAACCAGCTCTGATGTTTTTGTAAATGTTTTAGGAACATATAAAACCTCTTGAGAGGAAACGTAGAGGAATGTCCTATTCAGAAGTAGCAGCCTTACCTTTATCATTAAAATATAACCAACAATATATGTTATATTCTGTACTCTTATGGTAAAACCACCACAATAGAACAATAGAGCTAACATATTTGTCAGGAGACTCTTTGGTTCAAACCTGGTCTTTTGGTACTTTTGAGCTTTGCTACTGAATATTGACTCTGAAACAGGAATAGGCATTATGGGACAGAGAAATGGAAAGAATGTACAGCTGTACTTTATAGATGTACTACTCTGCCTGCTCATTTCCTCCTGATCTTTGCTGTTATGCAGTGCATTTTTTTTCTGGAAATAAAATTATATTAAAAACAAATCAATTTACAATACCGTCCAAAAGAATAAAATATCTTTGTATAAGTTTTACCAAGGAGGTGAAAAGCTTGTACACTGAAAACTACAAAATTGCTGAAAGAAATTAAAAACCTAAATAATGGAAAAACATTCTGCGTTGTTGAATTAGAAGACTTAAAATTGTTATGATGTCAATTCTAGCTAAAATGATCTACAGATTCAATACAATCCCTATCAAAATTTCAAAAGCTTTTTTCTTTTGCAAAATTGAAAACCTCAATCCTCAAATTCTTGTGGATTTGCAAGTGCACCCAAATAGCCAGAACAATATTGAAAGAGAAAACAAAGTAGGAAGACTCACACTCCCCAATTTCAAAACTTTCTACAAAGTTTTATCAAAATAATACACTACAAAAAAATTTTTTTTCATTAAAAATTTTAAAAAATACTACACTTTTGGCATAAGGAGAGATATGTAGACCAATGGAGTTGAACTGAGAGCCTAGAATTAAACTCATTCATATTTGCCAATTAATGTTTGGAAAAGTTCTGAGTCTATTCAATGGGGAAAGAATATTTCATCATAAATGGTGCAGGGACAACTGTATTTCCACATACAAAAGAATGAAATTGTGCCCCTACCTCACATCATAAAAAAAAGGAATGCAAAATTGATCAATGGCCTAATTATAAGAGCTAATGCCATAAAATTCTTACAAGAAAATATAGGAGTAAATCTTCATGACCTTAGATTTAGCAATGGATTCCTAGATATCACACCAGAAGGATGAGAAACAAAAGAAAAAATAGACATATTGAACTTCATCAAATTAAAAACTTTTGTGCATCAAGGGACTTTATTGAGTATGTGGAAAGACAGTTTACAGAATGAAACAAAATATTTTCATATCATATATCTAATAAAGATTTAAAATCCAGAATATGTAAGGAAGTCCTACAACCCTCAACTAAAAGACAAACCAGTTAAAAAATGGGCAAAGGACTTGGAAGACATTTCTCCAAAGAAGTTAGACAAGTGGCCAATAAGCATGTGAAAAGCTGCCCAACATCACTAGCCATTAAGGACATGCAACTTAAAACCACAATGAGATACCACTTCAAACCCATGAGGGTGGCTATTAACAAACAAACAGAAAAAAAAAAGGAAAATAACAAATGTTGAAGAAAATTGGAGAAATTGGAACCCTCATACATTGTTGGTGAGACTATAAAATGGTGCAGCTCCTGTGCAAAACAGTTTGATGTTTCCTCAGAAAGTTATACATAGAATTACCATATGACTCAGTAATTCCACTCTTAGGTATATAGCTAAAAGAATTGGAAATAGGGATTCAAACAGATACTTGTAGACAAATGTTCATAGCAGCATTATTCACAATAGCCAAAAGATGGAAACAGCCTGAGTGTCCACCAACAGATGAGCAGATAAAAGAAACTTGGTCAATACATACAATGGAATGTTATTCAACCATAAAAGGAATGAAGTTCTGATAAATACTACATTTATCAGAATGGATAACCTTGGATGAACCTTGAAAACATTATGCTAAGAGAAGTAAAGCAGACACAAAAGGGCAAATATTGTATGATTTCACTTATATGAAATATCTAAAAGAGGCAAATTCATAGAAAGAAAGTAGATTATAGGTTAGTATTGGCTGAGAGGAGGGGGAATGGGGATTTTTTGCTTAATGGGTGCAGACTTTCTGTGTGGAATGGTAAAATTATTTTGGAAATAGATAGTGGCAATGGCTACACAGCATAATGAATTCAGTGCTACTGGCCTACACACTTAAAATGGTTAAAAATGACAAATTTTATGTTATATATTGTATTAGTTTGCTAAAGCTGCTGGAATGCAATACACCAGAAATGGAATGGTTTTTATAAAGGGAATTTATTATGTTACAAGTTTACAGTTCTAAGACCCTGAAAATATACATTTAAGGCACCAACAAGAAGTTATTCACATAAGAAAGGCTGATGCCATCCAGAACACCTCTCTTAGCTGGGAAGGTATTTAGCTGGCATCTGCTGGTCCCTTGCTCTTGGGCTCTGTTGCTTTCAGCCTCTGTTTCCTGTGGAGATTCCTCACTTGGCATCTGTGGGCCTTCACTTGGCTCCTCCAGAACACAATTCTGAGTTGTGACTTGCTTACCATCTCATGGGAAAGTACATGGCAACATCTGCTGGGCCCTGCATCTCCAAACATCTGGGTCTTGTGTTGGCTCTGTCACCTCTGAAGCAATTGTTCTCCAAGCATCTGCATCTGCGCCAACTCTGAGCTCTCTCTAAAATATTTCCACTTTTAAAGGGCTCTGGTAAACTAATTAAGCCCCATGTTGAATGGGGGGAGTCTCATCTCCATCCAACCAAAAGATCACACTCACAATTGGGTGTGTCACACCTCCATGGATATAATCCAATCAAAAGCTTCACCCTATGATATTGAAGCAGGACTAAAAGAAACAGCTGCCCCCAGAAGATTGAATCAGGATTAAAACATGACTTCTTGGTTACATAATAGTTTTAAACCAGCACATATATAATTTGTCACACAAAACTTTTTAAAATCAACAAACAGGTTGGAAAACAAAAGAAATTAAATTCTGCTGTCAAAAACCACTGGATGAAATATGGAAGTATTAAATTCTCTTGCCTGGAAAACCCTATATACTCTCTCAAACACTAGGGACTCCCAAGTTAATAAACCAACCCCTTGATCTTGAGGCTAGCTCCTACAAAACTTATTTCTGTAGTGGAGAAGCTAAACCTACCCATAACTATGCCTAAGAGTTACATCCAGAGAACCTCTTTTGTTGCTCAGATGTGGTCTCTTTCTAAACCCAACTCTGCAAGTAAAATCATTACCCTCCCCACCCAGTGTGGGACATGATGTCCAGGGGTGTGAGTCTCCTTGCCAGTGTGCCTGGCTCGGGCACTGTGGGAACGACATGCTTACCTGACCAAAAGAGGGAAAAGAAATGTAACAAAATGAGGTATCTGTGGCTAAGAGATTTCAGAGTCGAGAGATTTTCTGGAGGCTACTCTTATGCAAGCTTCAACTAGATACCGCCAATTGTCATGATTTGTCAACCCCCAAGCAATATCATTCCTGTTAACCCTAAAGTACACCGAGGACTCTATTTGAGATCCTACAAAAGCTGCACACACTAAATTTATTTTTCAGAAACTTAAAACCTTCAGATGTGTCATAAGCCAGATAAGTCCCAGAGGAGCCAAACTCTCCAAGAACATCAACCAGTTCCATCACCCATCCCATATTGTCAACATCCCTTTTCAACACAAAAAAAGCTAGAATGGGCATAGCTCAAATACCCATAAATATTGGAAGAAGGATCAAAGGAGATGAAGGAGTTACAACAGAGAAGTTAGGATTTAACAAATGAGTGTGACTACTGAATCATTGTATTGATTTTTCTTTTGAGTCATCAGTGTCTCAGAGCAGGTAAAAGGAAATACCTGAAATGGTGGAACTATAACCCATAAAGCTTTGAAATCTGTTCTATAACTTCTTGTTAAAATGTACATTGAAATTTATTGCTTTTTGTATATATATTATATTTCACAATAAAAAATGTTAAAAAAAAAAAAAGAACCACTGGGTGCAGTTGGAGGCTGCTACACTTCAAAAGCTGAGGCATTGTGCTCACAATGGCTGATCTTCCACTTTGTAACAGTCATCTGCTCCAGTGGCTCCCTTCTGCCTAGAAACAAGCAGCACAGAGACCTCTCAACACACACGAGCTCCTGAATGCAGATACAATATATGGATTTGCCCTCATCCAGATAAGATATGAACCTTTGACAAATTTGTGGCATTATTGAAATATGCTTCTGCCAGCATCCTCAGAGACCACCTGTTTTAGCTTCCTGGGCTGCTCAAGCAAATACCATGAAATAGGTCAGATTAAACAACGGAAATTTATTCATTCACAGTTTGAAGCTGGGGAAAAGTCCAAATAAAGACATTAGCAAGATGATGCTTTTACCTGAATACCTTGGCATTCTGGAGTTGGCTGACAATCCTCCTTTGTCCTTAGCTTGTCACTTGGTAAGGCATATGGCAGCCTCTCCTCATCTCCCTCTTCTCTTCTGGGTTCCATTGATATTCAGTTTTTCTGGCTGCTCCTTCCATGGCTTTCCTTCTCTCTGACTGAATTTCCTTCTCCCTGTCTGAATTATAAAAGACCTCAGTAATAAAATTAAGACCCTTCCTGGTCATGCCTTAACTGATGTAAACTACATCAAAAAGTCCTTACAATGGGTTCACACAAAAAGGAATGGATTAAGTTTAAGAATATGTTTTCTTTGGAACATACAGCTTCAAACTCCTGCACTTCACCCTCTGGATCCCAAAAAGACATGCTCTTTCTATAGGCAAAATACATTCATTCCAGCACCACATCCCAAAAGCCAAAGTCATTTCAGTAAAAATGCTAAGTTTAAAGTCTTATCTAAATCAGTTCTGGGTGTGGTCTGTCCTGTGACACAGTTCCCCTCTGGCTGTGGACCTCTGAAACCTAGAGATCAAGTTATCTGTTTCCAAAATACAATGGAGGGCCAAAGACATAGGATAAACATTCCCATTCTCATAGAGAAAAATTGGAAGGAAAACAGAGGTCATAAGTCCCAAACAACTCCAAAATCCATTAGATTTCAATGTTTGAGAGTCATCTATAGATCTATATTTTGTCTTTCAGACCTGATGGAGCAACAGTTCCACCTCTTTCAAGTGCTTGTGCAGTAGACATGTTCTCCCCATACATTGGGGTAAAGGCTCCACCTTCTATGAGCATTGGAGTGGCAGCCAGGCTCGTTGTGAAAATGGAGGCTCAGGCCCCACCATCTCCAGCATTGGGTTGGCAGTACTGTTCTTGAACAATGAGGTATAACCTCCACCCCCTCCAAGTTCAGGGGCACACCTGCCCTTTCCACATATGTGGGTGAACCCAGTCTCCCGGCCCAAGGAACTATCTTCAGTCCAGGCTTCATCTTCCATAGTTCTGCCCCTGAAGCCATTCTTCCTTTAGTTTGTCCCTTCACTGTCCCTGTTCCTTCAGACTAGCAGTATCTCCATTCATATAAATCTTTCAAAAAACTTGTCAGCTTTGCACGTAGTTCATAGGGGTCCAATCCATCAGACAAAAGGACATTCCACAGATCCTCCTGCCTAACTTCATTTCCAACCCTGACTTGCCCTGAAAAGTCTGGCTGATTCTATGTTCATTTAAACATTCATATGGACCTCTCTGAGGATTCAATTTCTGGAAACTCAGAATTTTCCAAATATTTTCCACACTACCCTGGAAAAGAAACAATGAGTGGGCAAATATAAGACATAACTCTATCTTAAGAACATTACATTACCAGGAACAGAAGGTGGAAATGATTTGCTTATAAACAAACATAAATCTGTTAAGTGAATTAAAACAATGCAGTTGAAACTCCATTTGGCAAAGCAGGTAGAATCTAACTCTCATCTCTCTTTTCTTTGGTTTCCCTAAGATCTTAGCTCGTCATGCATGGAACAGCAAAGGTAGAAATGGGTCATTCGTGTGACTTTGGTCCTGTCACGCATTCCTCTGAAATCCCAGTTGGACACTGAGATAAAGCTACTCAAGGGTACAGGGAGGCTAGAACCACGGATCTTGATACTGGTATGGTCCTGTCACTGGCCAGCTGACCTGGGCTTTCCCAGGCCAGGGGGCCGGTAGGCTCAAAAGGGGGATGTGTCCGGAAGTGAATGCCAGTAAAAAAGATCTGAGAAACATGCAACTTTGCTCTTGGGCATTCTTGGCTGGCCACACAAATCCACCATTCCATTGTATTTCACTCATGCCATTAGTTTTCCTCCAAGCAAACATCTAAAGCCCAGAGAAACTCAAAGTCTCTTCCTCTCAAGACAGAGCCCCCATCCAGCTCCTGGAAAAATGCAGCCAGTAGAATCTCCAGGAGCAGCAAAGTGAAGGTCACTTGGTCTTTAGTTCCTTTCTCTCTCCTGCCTCATCTCTCTGGAAATGCAGCTCCTGATGCAAAATCAGCACTGGGGAGACATTGAGGTTTGCGCACAGAATCGAGCCATTGTCATTCTAACAAGAAACAGGAGAAAACAAACAGATTTTGAGTGACTTCCTCGAGGATACGGACTAAAAAGAATGGCCAAAGCCTAGTGCTTGTGATTCTGGAAAAATACCAAATGACCATTTGATTTTTAAAGGACAGCACCAGGTTTCTTCAAACTGTGCATCACTCCCTGGCACCCTCCAGGCTGCTGGGCTTGGCAATCCACGGCATGTTTGTGCCCACGGAACACCTCGGATGGAACCTCTTGGGTATGTTCTTGTGAAGACTTACCTCCTAGGAGGGTTTAGGAGTTCTCAGGAGATCTGTTTCTTTTCTGTGGCTGTCATAGGTTTCCTCACTTGAATTCTGATGTGACGAGAACAAGGAAAATTCTCCTGAATAAAAATGGGTGGTAGAAGGGAATGGGTAATTATTGCTTAAAAGGTGCAGAGGTTCTGTTTGGAGTGATGAAAAATTTAGGTAAGGGGTAGGGTGAGGGTAGCAAAACAATATAATGTAATCAATACTGAACCGTACTCTTAAAATGGTTAAAAAGGGAATATGTTACCACAAAATCTTTAAAGAAAAGACTGTTGGAGAGTTGTAGCTCAACCTCTAAAAGATTAATTTTCTGGTCAGTGACAAGACACCCTTCTCTGACAACTGAAAAAATAAATGACTCGTTTAAAAAATGGTCAACTTTACTCAAGCAAAAATCTAAGGTTTTTCTTTGGACAGCTAAGTGAAAAGGGGGATTGGTCTTCTTATCTACCAAGGCACTGATCCTTTTTGAAAACTAAATACAATTTTGATGTTTCACATTATCTTATATTTTGCCATCTTTAAGTAGTGTCGTTCTCACTCTTTTTAAGCTACTTCAATTGAACAAATGACACTGGAAAAATTGAATTTGCACTTC
Source organism: Myrmecophaga tridactyla (assembly GCA_004026745.1). Classification (NCBI taxonomy): domain Eukaryota; kingdom Metazoa; phylum Chordata; class Mammalia; order Pilosa; family Myrmecophagidae; genus Myrmecophaga; species Myrmecophaga tridactyla. The sequence continues at coordinate 32,847 of PVIY010018552.1, forward strand.
ATAGAAGCATATTTTTTCTGAGAACCAGAAAAAAAAACTGAAATTGGCCTAATTCTTCAATTTGAATTACCTAAATTGATCTTGCCACTCATACCAAACATGTGAGTCAAAACCAGAACTTAGAAAGGATATACTTTCTTGAGGTGGACATATTCTTGACTCAATATATATATATATATATTTTACCTTCTCCTTCCCATTTCTATCTCAAATTTGAAAATGGATTCCAATGAAAAGTCTTCTCCCCAACCCATTTTAAAGATGAGGAAATTGAAGACCAGGAAATTTAAGAACCTGCCCAAGATCCCACAAAGGTGAACAGAGTTGGTACTAGAACTCCCTGCTCCAAACCCACCCTATTCCTTCCCACTCCAGTGACACCCTCTCTGAAGGGCTGGAGAAATAGCTTTCAGCTACTTCAGCTCATAGTCAAACATACATGGTGACTTCAAAATTGATTGGTGTGGAGTGCATCATCCAAAGCGTTATTCTAATCCCAGAATTTTAGCTGTCCTGTTAGTTATGACTTTAAGAGTGGGAAGGGCACAGCTGACTTTCTCCCCTGCAAGGAAGGTCCTGGTCAAGGCACTAGCGCGCAGCCTTTCCTACTCGACCAGGCAGTGGCTTCATCTAACCATCTTCAAGGATAATCTACTTCCAACAGTGAATGAAAGGAATTCTTTAACTAGAGCTTTAAAATGAATAAATACTTCACAGTGAATTGGATGGCTGTGATTAAGGAAATGGAAGGTACCATGGGGTTGGAGAGGATGTAGAGAAATTGGAACTCCTATACATTATTGAAGGGAATGTAAAATGGTGCAGCCACTGTGGAAAACAGCTTGATGTTTCTTCAAAAAGTTAAACATAGAATTACCGTATCACCTGGCAAGTATGTAGCCCTCCTAGGTATGTACCCAAGAGAATCGGAAACAAGGACTTGAACAGATATATGCACACCAGTTTCATGGGAGCATTATTTACAGTAGCCAAAAGGTGGAAGCAACCCAAGTGTCCATCAACAGATAAATGGATAAACAACATGTGATATATGTGTTTGTGTATATGGAGAGAGAGAGAGAGAGAGGGAAATGGTATTTGACCTGTAAAAGTAGTGAAGTAATGAAGTGCTGAAACATGCTATAGCACCGATGAACCTTGAAAACTCTAATGCTAGGTGAATTCAGACCCAAATATCAGACTCAAACTGAATACTTATATTTCCATCTAAACAGATGTACTGAGAGACAGAGTAAGCTCTCAGTACATTTGATGCAAACAGTCTGATGGTGAGCAAGACGGTGTCATAGAATTCAAACCTAGCTTGACCCTTCACTTCCTGTGCTTCCTACAGAGATCATCAAAATCAGCTTGGAGCCACCAGCTCTGATTATGGAAATCGATCTTTTCTGAAAGATGGTCTGATTGTGACCTTTCTCTGTAATCTGGACAGATGCAACTCACTTGGCCTGTAAGGCAAGGTATCCTTCCTCCCCCAGGGTCCCCCCTGGGGCAGCAGTTGGAGAAGGAGCCTTCACAGCTCAGACTATGAACAGTTACACTGCGCCTAAGCTGGTATCTCCGTGTACTTGGGCTGCAGTCTCCGTGCTCCTGAGCTGGAATCTTTGTGCTGCTGGGCTAGAATCTCTGTGCTCCTGAGCTGCAGTCTCCATCTTCCTGAACTGGAATCTATCTTCCTGAGCTGGAATCTCTGTGCCTCTGAGCAGCAGTCTCCAGGCATGTCTTAAGCCCCACTGCAAATGGAAGGAGAGGCCTGGATTTCCATCCTTCCCCATGTAGGGAAGAATCCTGCATTTGCTCCTCGAGCATTCAGGATCTTTAACGGTGTGCCTCTCCTGAGCATTGCAGGTTCATGAGGACAACCTAATCCCTCAGAAGCACAGGTGGCTGTTCCCAGGAAGTGACTATCTGCTTTTAGTATGCAAATGAATAATCCCAGGCACTTGTTCATATGCAAATTTTGGAGCCCCTTCCCTAAAGCCTCTTTTCCAAGGTACAGCACAGGAACCTGCTGTTCAACAAACTTCCCAGGTTATGCTGATTAAAGGTACTTGGTGGACCACACTTTGAGATACATGGTTCTAATAAATGCTAGGATATCCTCTGCTCTCAAGGAGTTCACCGTCAAATCAGGAAGACAAAGCATATGAAATAACATTATATGGCATATGCTAAGTACCAAGGCAGAGATAGGGGTTCATAAAGTAAAGAGAATAAGATGCTAGTAGATGGTGTGGAGTTTGTCTTGGCCTTTGTCCTGTCACATCTCTTGGTTACTCTGGGTTCATAGTCAGGGCAAGAAATGAGTCTGGATAGGACAGCTGCCCTTAATTATGTCATATTTAAAACATAGGCATCTGAATAAATTATGGCTGGTGAATAAAGACCATCATAAGACTGTGTTATGTTTTACACTGTTTGTTTAGTTTACATTTAGCATTCCATCTGTATCAATTTAATCATAAATTTGTCGGGATACTGAAAAAAAGAGTACGTTCTTTGAAAGTGGTAATAAGCCAACAGGTTTCAAAGCAGTATTACTTAATAAACTTATGTGCATCCAATATGTTACATGTACATAATGATGTATCATGATTAAAAGGGAGTTGTAGTTAATAATAAAAATTATGAAAATGAGTTCATTGAATCACAGAATAGAGGTACATTAATCACAAAATGCTTTGTTTCAGAAAGTCGCTTGTACCATTTGACCCACCAAAAAGGAATAATTTGAGCCAAGAGTATGGTTTACAACTTCTGTTATTATGAACATATGAGGTAATGTCATGTACGATAATTAATCCATTTGTAAGAATGAAAACAAGGAAGTCCTGTATCCTAGTGGAGGGTCTTTTTTAATTTTAGTGAGGTAGAATAATATGGCTTTTTTTAATGACTCTTTTTTTTTATTTGTAACATAGAGTATACTCTTAAAGTCTGAAGTTGTTCACCTTGTAATAATGTTGAAAGCTAAGTGCTTCATTGCTCAGGAATTGTTTTGTGGACAAAAAAAGAGGAAGGAAGTTAGCTCAGCAGTGCGGTAGTAAATAGGTAAAAGTAAAGAACCCACTACCCCAATTTGAGAATTTTCACATGTATATTCAGCAAATGGAATATTGGAGAAAATATGACACAAAGAGCTCTAGGAAAATGCTAAAGAGGATCCAACTAACTAAGCTAAAAAGATTAGTCTTGTGTTGCTCTACAAACCACAATAATAATGACTTCTTCCCCTGAACTCTTACGTTGCTTTCAGAATAACTACACTCGAGATAATTCAGATATAATATTTTCTTACATTGTTAACTTCAGGTCTTGCTCTTACATTAAAATTCTATAATTTGATGCAGATTTTAGAAATTGACATATGTACTGTTAACATATCCACCTAGGAACTTTTGCTGTCTGTGGCTGTCCTTGGAGAAGTGTTCAGAGTGGAGTGTTTTGACAAGATGAGAATTAAGTCAATATGTTTGCACTCATTCTTAAAAATCAGACATTCAACATTCATCTGTTCTATGACTATTTAAAACCAACTTTTTAAGCCACTTACCAAATGTTAATAACATGTCTAGAAATGCTAACATATTAATTTATCCATCTGAAAAAATCTATAATCAGATATATGTTGATTTCTTTAAAAATAGCATGGTATAAGGCAGATAATAATCAGGGGTTCAATGTAGGTTCAATGTTTTCTGCATTTTGAAAGTTCTTTCCATTTATTACATAAAGGAAGAAACAATTTTTCTACATGCCTAGTAAATGATATCAGCTGTTACGGTTTTTTGATGTGATGCCTTTGTATTTTCTCATTCCTTTTCCTGCAAATGAAGCAAATAATTCTGAGAAAGTCCACTAGGAGGAGTGCTTGCTACAACTATCAAACAAAAGATAGCTCTTGCTATTTGTCCATTGAGATCTTTGATATTTTCCTTAAAATTTTCTGTATACTTCAATTGGCAAATGAAATGCAAGCTCCACATGCAGCAGAAGCAAATGGGGAAACTTTCAAATAGAGTTCATTAAATGAAAGAACCAAGGTGATCTTCTTTTCAATCCAATTGACAACTGAGGCCAATTTTTAGAAACTCATATTACCATCGAAAATAATGTGGTAAAAAAACATGCACATCTTGCAGAGACAGCAGGACTAATATCTTCAAAAGAAGAATATATTTTAACAGGAGAAAATAAAATTTAGATTGTCTTAAAACTCCAATTAAATATTCCTATTTCTAAAACATTTCATTCCTATTTGCTGGCAGTTATTACATTATGATGACAAAATATACTCCCATCAAATGGTTCTACAGAATTCAAAGCTTAGCCTCAAACCTGTAGCACTTTTACTCAGACTTTCATGATGTCCCATGTTTTGAATGTATTGATATTCTCTCTCTCAAGTATGACTTTTTATTATTATGAATTTTTACTTAGCATTTGTTATGAAAAATAAACTATACAATATATGGCCTCGCATACAGAGTTTCAGCAAAATACATCTATGGAAGATTCATTTCTAACCAGGTGTGCATGTGTGTGTATTTGTGTGTATGCATGTTTATGTTTGTGTGTATGCATGTGTGTGTTGGTGTGTGTGAGCTTATAGGTGGTATGTGTGATTGTGTGTGTGTGCATACAGGAGTTGATGTGTGCATGTGTGGGTTGGCGTGGGTTGGCACGTGATTGTTGTGCATGTATGGGTTGGTGTGTGTGTGCATGTGTGTGCTCGTGTGTGTATGTACATGTACATTTGTATTGGTATGTGTGTGCACACACGTGTGTATTGCCAAGTCACTACCTTTGTGGCTTATTGGTATTAATAGGAAGATGGTGCTTGCCCTTCCTTTTTCTTTATCTGAGAATTAGCACCAGGCTTGGCTTCATTGGAAGGAAAGGTTTCATCTAGTCCTAGTGAAAGAAGAAGAGAAGTAAGCAACGGCCTGAGAGAAAGAGTGAAGCTACATTTTTAACCTTTCCTGGCGCCGTGTGCCTGACTCCTGGGCCTGGTAGAGCAGCCAGGCCACCACGAGTGAGAAGCAGATGGAACAGGCAGTCGTAAGACATTATAAACATTTTTGAAAATGATTCTACAAAGCCAAGCAGCCTGTGGAGTGACGATGGGGGAGAGGGATTGGAGAGAGAGCAGCAACCTGACTTTGAGATTTTTCAGCAGGTGGCAAGCACTACCAAATGATTCTGGTATTAAAACGGTGGCGTCGTGGGGGAGAAGGGCCAGAGCCTTGCGAGGCCGAGCAGCTGCTCCCCCGCTTCCTGGTCCTGTGCTCCTGGGCTCTCTGGCAGACTTCTTCTTCGTTCAGCTGTGATTCCAGGCCAACAGCTACAGCGTATCCAGCCCAGCCAAAAGGCAGGCCATTTCACGCAAGTGTGCAAGATGCTAATCAGACTGGTACTAAAATTCTCATTACCTGCAGGACAAGATCCAAACGTCGTAGCCTGGCGTTCAGCACCTCCGCCCTCCAGCCTTCCGCTGCCTTTCCAGCTTGAGCCCCCCCCGCCCCACCACCGCTTCGTTTCCTGAAGGCCACACGCCCTTGGAGTGATCAGCCTGCATGGGCACATCCTGCTCTTGCCTGCCTCCTTGCTCTCGCTCAGTTGGAAACGTCCTTCTTGTCCCCTTTCAAGGCTCCGCCACAATAGATAGTGGCGCTACCCCTGAAAGCTCCTCCACTCCCCGTCGCTAGCCCCAATTCCTCTCTCCTCCCTTTGTGCTCCAACTGCACTCTGATCGTTTCCGTGCTCTATCGTTTAGGTCTCCGTGTTTATCTTCCCTGTTAGTCTGTAAGACCTTGAAGGGCAGGCGCTGAGCCTGGGGGCACGGTGTGCCTGGGTATTGGGCCGACTCCCGCTGCTTCCGCTGCCACTCTCATTCCCACTGCGGAGGGCAGCTGCTGAGAGCTGACTCTGACTGTGCGTCTAACCTCGCAGTCCTCTGCCGGGTCTGCATCCGCGCTTCACCTCCATCAGCTAGATGTACATGGCTCAGGCCATCGGTGCCTCGCGGACCTCTCCTGTCAAACGGGGTGGCAAGTAGTCCTGCTTCATTGGGGCAATCCCAAAAGAGTTCGCACGAAGTGTGAGGCAGGTGCGATTGTTTTGTTTTGCTGTCACTGTCATCACCCCAGCCTTTGCCCAAAGCCATCCAGCTGGTGAAGGTGGGGCCAGGATGCCAAGCCAGCTGTTCTCGACCTGCGGGCCGAGGACCCTGAGTTTTAGCAGTGTTTCTTAAGCAAATGAAGAAGGATTTGGGGTCAAGGTTTTTGGATACATAACAGCTCAATTAAAATGGCTAGCTGAGAATACTTTGTCGTAGAGTATCAGAACCTGAAAAGACTTCCAAGAGCTTTGAGTGGAAACTGTTAGCTTTACAGATGAGGACATTGCAACATATCCAAGAAGTTAGCAAATTTGTGGAACAGTTACTGGAGAAGGCCTTTGGGTGGGAAAACTGTGAACATATGATGTGACACCTTCCCTTAAAGAGGTTATGGACCAGTAGGAACTTCAAGTCCCCTAACCCGAGAGGGAGAACAAATTGGAGAACTTGTAGTGACACTCTCAACCCCATGTTTCTTGGCTTCTTCCATGGTTTGAGTGAGTTGCTGCTCTCCATCTCTTGAGTAAAAATGATTTTGTATTATTGTTATGAATTTTACTTAGCACTGCTATGAAACATAAGGCCTCCCAGAGTTTCAGCAAAATGCTCCTATGGAAGATTTCCTTTGGGTCTGTAGTATAATGAGAACTTGGCCAGTATTTGTCCCCAGTTCCTGGGAAGGAAGCCTCTGAATGTTTGGAATTTCCCACAATAGAAGTGTCTCTTATTATTCATGGTGTGCCCAGGACCACATCTGGTAGTTCATGTGATGAGCAGAAGACCAGGGGAGGCGAGCCACAACACAGCCTTAAAGTGGGGGGTTGCCATACCCAAAGGCCAACAATGTGATTAGAGGATGGCCCATGTGAGCCCCATGATATCCGCCCACCTCCCTAATCTCGGGGAGGGGAGGAGTCCTGCAGATTAAACTCACCATGTGGCCAGAGGAATTTCTATGATTGAGAAGATACATTGCTGGGCTGGGAGGGTAATGTGTTCTGACTCACTACCCTTTCATTGAGGACACAGATGTTTGTGTTTGAGACTCTTGCAGATCTCTCTCCCTGTCTATCTCTTCTCTTAGCTGCGTCTTATTTATATCCTTTTACTATGACAAAATTATAAGTCATTATAAACACAGCTCTTTCAGTGAGTTCTGTGAGGTGTTCTATTGAATTATTAAACCCAAGGGGATAGGCTGGGAACCGCAAATTTGTAGCTAGTTAGACGTGTGAGTGGCCTGGGTCCCTGTGATGGTTGGGTTCATGTGTCAACTTGGTCGGGTGATGGTGCCATTTGTGTGGTCAGACAAACACTGGCCTAACCATTACCAGGAGGACATTTCGTGGACTTAAATCATGTCAGTTGATCACATCTATGGCTGATAACATTTGCAATCAACCAAGGGGAGTACCTTCCAGAATGAGAGACATTTAATCAATAAGTTGAAGGCTTTTAAGGGATAGGTGACTTCAGCAATCAGAAGAGAGACTTTCATCTCTACTTCAGCCAACCAGCCTTTCCTGGGGAACTTATCAAAGACCTTCATTGGAGTGCCAGATTGCAGCCTGCCCTATGGAATTTGGACTCGTGCATCCCCATAGTTCCATGAGACATCTTAATAAAATTTCGTATTATTTGCAGCTATCTCCTGTTGGTTTTGTTTCCCTAAAGAACCCTGACTAATGCAGCTTTAGAACCAGGAATGGTTCTTGAAAAATACACTTAAAATTTTTTTTTCAGTTGATTTTCTGCTCTGATTAGATTCGAAGGCACTAATGACTGTGTTTCCAGCAATCAAGATGGCACAGACAGTCCATGGTGTGAGTTGGCAAGAAATATATACAAAATATCATCATTTAATTCTGCTAAGTATATGCTTATATGAGGCAAGACTCTTGATGACAGTGTTTTTGACACCTTAACAGAGTTTGGTGGAATTAAGATGTATAATGATATTGGCTGGTTGTTCATAGATATGCTGGATACAGTTATGAGAGAAAGAGATGAACTAAAGGCTTCTAATTTGCAGCTTCAGAGCTGTGTGAAAAATGTAAAAGTTTTTATGTGTACTCTGAAAGAAAATCTTATTTCCTCTGACTGCAGGCTTGAGATCTCTGAAAACCAGACCCATAATCTCATTGTGTGAGTAGCAGATTTACAGTATAAACTAAAATCTCAGCCTTGTAGGGTGTCTGCTGTTAAAGGGAGGGCATTGATTGGGAAGGAATGGGATCCTGAAAATTGGGATGGGGACATATTACTTGATGATGATGGCAGTGGGGACATTGAAACTCTAGATTCTACTGAGTCTCTGCTAGATAAACCTAAAAAAGCACTGAGGAAATAGCTGCCCCACATCCAGCTTGTCTTGAGGAAACAATTTCTCAACCTCCAGTCTGCCCTGAGGAGTCTGCCATCCAACCTCTACCTGAAGAGATTAACCCTTCAGTGCCTGCTAATCCTATAACCAGCTGCCCTAGGGAAACAGCCCTTACTCCTCTGTCAAGAGAGAGTAATCCTGTTTCACCAGATGAAACTGCAGTGATATGCCCTGAGGCAATTGACTTGAAAGAAACTTTTAATTCTTTCCATGACCCACCCCCACACCCCTTCTTTTCTTCCAGGCCTATAACTAAACTAAAGTCCCAAGAGGCCCTGAAAGGTGAGGTACAAAGTGTGATCCGTGAGGAGGTATGCCATACTCCAAAAGAACTGCATGAGTTTTCCAATTTATACAGACAGAAATCAGGGGAATATATGTTGGAATGGATATTAAGCATGTAGAATAATGTGGAAGGACTATAAAGCTGAATCAGGCTGAATTTATTGATATGGGCCCACTAAACAGAGATTGTGGATTCAATGTTGTAGCTCGAGGGGTTAGAAAGGGCGTTTCTTTGGGTGGGTGGTTGAAACATGGTCAAAAGGTGGTCGACATCACTTGACCACAAAATGCCAGAACTGTCCTGGTATAATGAAGAAGAGAGGGTTCAGTGGCTTAAAGAGATTGGGATGTTAGAGTGGATTTATCATGGAAGACCAGCTCATACACTCCAGGAATGTCCAGAGGACACACGTTTTACTAGGATTGTAAAGAATAAAAATTTATGAGAGTAGCCCCATAATCCCTGAAGTGCTCTATAGTCACCTTTCTCTTTTGATCAAGCATTACTTTGGAACTGCTGTCCCTAACATGGAATCCTTAAACATGGTGGGGGTGATTGGATCTGTAGTTGGCAAAAGCATTTAATCTCCAAAGATAAGGTAAGAGTGGCTACCTTAATGGACAGTAGACTCACAGCAACAGTCAAAATAATGTGACATTAGCTAGTAGACCATGGGGTACCTAGAATTAAAATAGATAGGCAGTCTACTAAATTCTTGCTTGATCTGTATAAGCAGAAGAGTTCTAAGTCAAGTGAACAAAAGCCTAACTTGAATTACAGAAACTAAGAGTCACAGCCTCTTAATCATTTCCAAGACTTGAGATGTTTCAAAGACCTAGAGAACCTTGAATGCGGGAAAGGTCAGGTATCCTTGGGGAAGGACCCTGTTACAGTGCCAAAATTTATAGTTATTCTTCCTTCCAGCCATCCCCAGGGAGACACACAGCCTTTTACACAGGGTAACTGTGCATTGGAAAAAGGAAATAATCAGATATTTGGGGGGTTACTAGACACCGACTCAGAAATTACATTAATTCTAAGAGAACCAGAACACTCTGATCCACCAGTCAGAATAGGGGCTTATGGTGGTCAGGTGATTGATGGAGTTTTAGCTCAGTTCTGTCTCACTACGGGTCCTGGAGGGACCATAGAGATTAGTGTCACCCTTAAGGACTTGGAGGATGTAAGGGTGGTGATTCCCACCACATCCCCATTCGACTCTTCTATTTGGCCTGTGCAGAAAACAGATGGGACTTGGAGGGTAACAGTGGATTATTGCAAACTGATCCCAGTGTTGACTCCAATTACTGCTGCTGTTTCCAATGTGGTATCATTGCTTGAGCAAATCAGCACATCCCCTGGTACCTGGTATTGCCCTTTTCTCAATAACTGTTAGTAAGCACCACCAGAAACAGTATACCTTTACTGTCCTACCCCAGGGATATATCGATTCTCCAGCTCTATATCATAATCTAGTCTGTAGGAAACTTGATCATTTTTTCTCCCACAAGACATCACACTGGTCATTTTATTGATGATATCATGTGGATTGGACTTAGTGAGCAAGAAATAGCAACTACTCTAGATTTATTGGTAAGATATTTGCATGTCAAGGGATGGGAGCTAAATCCAACAAAAATTCAGGGCCTTCTACCTCAGTGAAATTTCTAGATGTCCAGTGGTGTAAGCTATGTCAAGCTATACCTGCTGAGGTAAAGGATAAGCTGTTGTGTTTGACCCCTCCCCCCCCGCCACATGACCAAAAAAGAGGCACAATGCCTAGTTGGCCTCTTTGGGTTTTGGAGACAACATATTCCTCATTTGTGTGTGCTACTCAGGTCCATTTACCTAGTGACCAGAAAAGCTGTTAGTTTTGAGTGGGGATCAGAAAAGGAGGTTCTGTGACATATCTAGGCTGCTGGAATGCAATATATTGGAAATGAATTGGCTTTTACAAAGGGGATGTATTAAGTTACAGATTTACATGTTCAAATTAAGGCAACCAGAGAAAGATAACTTGACTCCGAAGAAAGGCTGATGGCATCTGGGGTTCCTCTGACACATGGTGTTTTAGTTTGCTAATAATGCCACTGAAATGCAATATACCAGAAATGGAATGCTTTTATAAAGGGAATTTATTAAGTTACACGTTTACAGTTCTAAGGCCATAAAAATGTCCGAACTAAGGCATCCAGAGAGAGATACCTTGACACCAAAGAATGGTCAAATGGAGCCCAGGATTACTCTGTCAGCTGGAAAGGCACATAGCTGTTGTCTGAGGCCCGTGCTCCTGGTTCATTGCTTCTGCTTCTGATTCCACTGGCTTCCTTTCCAAGCATCTGTGGGCCTTCACTTAGATTTTCTGCATCTGCTCTCTTCAGGCTCTGGCTTGCTCAGCATCGCATGGGAAGGCACATGGTGATGTCTGCAAGGCTCTGCATCTCCAAGCATCCATGTATAGGTGTCTGTTCTCTGTCGGCACTCCACTCATCTCCAAATGTCTGTGTCTATGTTGGCTCTGAGCTTTCCCCAAAATGTTTCCTTATGTTAGCTCTTCGAAGGACTCCAGTAAACTAATCAAGACCCACCTTGCAGTGGGTCTTATTTCCATCTAATCAAAAGATCACACCCACACTGGGTATGTCACATCTCCATAGCAGTAATGTAATCATAGGGTCACATGCAAGATTGGGTGTGTCACATCTCCATTGGAAACAACCTAATCAAGATGTCCTACCCTATAATATTGAATCAGGATTAAAGAACATGGCTTTTCTGGGGCATATAACAGTTTCAAACCAGCACAGACCCCAAACCCTCAAACTTAAGGCTGGTGCCTGAAATGTTAGAGAATCACCCTTTTCCTTTGGAGACTGGCAAAACCTTCAGGTACTCAGGGTTAGTTAGAGTCAGAGTTATTGAAGTCTTGGCAGTTGCTGATTGCTCTTTTGATGGTCTACACTGGGCCTGCCCATAGTTAGAGTATTTTAAATGTACATGTCAGCTGTAATTTTTGTTGAGGGTCCAAATGTAATGAGACAATCTGGTATCTTGAAGCTGTTTGAGCCTTGCAACAAGGTAAGAGTATATGAATCTTAGAGGATCTAAAATTATTTTCTAAAACCAGAAAAGAAACCTGAAAACAAATAAGATGCAGGAGTCTATTTTAAAAATTGTTAGAATTGAAACAAATAATGTGGAAGCTTTGAAACACTTCAAGCCAAGTGAAAAGTTACAGCCTCCTGACTATATGTAGGCTACCATCTTCTCTCATTAAAGAAATGAGAGAATAGTCAGATAAAAATTAATGAAATTGATAAAGAACAGCAATGAAGATCAATAGAAAGTATTCCAATATTGAAGGGAATTTTCAATTTTCACATCAGACCTAAAGTGGCAACACATTGAGGGAAAAAAAAATTTCAAGTAGGCGTAATGAATAGGGTCCTTCATTGCCTGATAACTCAATTAGTATACTGGAGTGATGACTGTTGGGAAAACATTGACATATTTTACTCATTTGACATAAAAAATTGACATCTATGAAGGTGACTGTGGTAAGCAAAATAATGCTTCTCCCCACCCCCCCAAAATATCTAGGTCTTAATACCCCAGACCTGTTAATGTTACAGTACACGGCAAAGCAAACTGGGGTAGCCAATGGAATAAAGCTTGCTAATCAGTTGACCTTGAAATGGGAAGAGTGCCTGGATTATCTGAGTGGGCCCAATATCTGAGTGGGCCCAATATAATTACAAGGGTCCTTGTAAGTGAAAGATGGAGGCAGAGAATTAGAGAGAGATTTGGAGGCGCCACACTGGTGGCTACAATGATGAAGGAAAGGGCCGTGAGTCAAGGAATGCAGGCTGCCTCCAGGAGCTGGGAAAGGCAAGGAAATAGGTTCCCCCCTAGAGCCATCAGAGGAGCCAGTTCTACCGACACCTTGGTTTTGGTTCAGTGAGACCCAAGCTGAACTTCTGACCCATGAAACTGTGTTATTCTAAGCCACTGCGTATACGGTGAGTTGTTACAGCAGCAGTATGCAACTAATATGACAACCCCAAATTTAAATGCTGCAACAAGGGCATCTTCAACTACTTGGGTAGAGTGTCAATGATTCAAAGAGCATTTGATTAGTCCCTCACAGGCAAACTCGGAATGCCCTGAAATCTTACAACTCATATATGAAAGAGACTCTCCCCAATTTGACAACTATCCTAAAACTTTACGTGCTATTACCAGCTATACTGAAAAAAATTTCCTAAATTATCAATAATTAAAAACAAATTTTGATTAAGCATACTAGAGGTAAGACTGAATTATCTTTCTGGTTTTGTGATTGACTATCATATAATCATTATCATAGGAAAAAGCAATTAAAGAGAATGCAGACAAAAGTGTAGAAAAATAACTATTAGAGATACATGCCAGGAAATTAATAAAAATATGTTATTTTGTTGAATTTTCGGACAATTGTCACATTTGTCAGCTTTTTATATTTTGAATTTGCTTTTATTTTCTCATTCTAAATAAATATATGGCTTTATACCTAAACTTTGATTTATAATTTTGTATTATTTTTCAAAATTATATAAGCTTTGGGGTCCACAAAAATTCAGATCCTCCCTGGAGGTCATGCTGTCACATGGATTATCCCAACAAATGGTTGTACCCGAGAAGCAGGTACAACCATTTGCACAAAGGAAGTCGAAACTGGGAAGGTCAGGTCACCTGTCCCGGGCCACTCCATTGTCTAAGAGGCAGAGCTTGGAATTGGGTCATGTCTAACTTGGAGTCTGTACTTGGCCGCAGTGTACTGGTTCTCAGGTGAGGCCCCTGGACCTGCAGCACCAGCTGAACTGGTTAGACCTGCTCTGGGCTGGCTCCAAGGGCACCTGGTTTAACAAGCTCTCCAGGTGCTGCTGGAGAACACTGTCCCAGAACACAACAGCCCTCCAGCCTGGAAAACCAACACCCAGATTCCATCCTAGCATCCCTGGGCCGTTAGAGCCTTCCAGGGTGTCCTGTCCTACTGGAATAGTAGACTCCCAGAAAGTGGAATACCACTCTCTGCTTGCTTGCTGTAAATAAAGAATTATAATGGGTAGCGATCTATTGGTATTGGATGTTCAAGGATTGATGGTCTGCTCTAAACCTTTAACTATGTATGACAGTATAGCATAAAGACAACTTGGAGGTTGCCGGGTTCAGGGCTTTCCAAGACCAACTCTGGCAAGGAGGCGACATCTTGTGGACAAATGTGAACATTGCATGAGAATAATGAGTTTGATAGTCGAGGTTTGGTTTGGGGTTTTTTGTTTTATGTTTTCTCCAGTCTGTCATGGGGCAACAATATTTCTGTAAAAGACAATTTTTTTCTTAAAGTTTTTATTTTGAAATAACTTGAAACTTACAGGGAAATTGAAAAATAACATGAAATACGTAGAGAGAACTCCAGATCCACCAATTTTAATTTTACCACATGTGCAGTATCATTTTATCTATCCATTTATGTATCTATCAATGTATTTATATAAATATCTATCTATCTATCTATCTATCTATCTATCTATCTATCTATCTATCTATCTATCTATCTGGATGACAATTTTTGGAAAAATAAAATGAAAGAAAAACATGCAAAATGCACAAAACATATATAATATTCTGTTTTTATATTCAAATTGCTATACAAGTTTCTAACACTTCCTCGCATCATCTGCCCTTATCTCAGGCAAGCAGCTGTGTGCATGCTAGTGTGGGCCCACGTTTAAAGCAGCACTGCATTTACTCAATGCACGAGCTGTGCTCCAA
>PVIY010018553.1:0-47374 GCA_004026745.1 Myrmecophaga tridactyla
CAGTAGCCATGTTTCTTGATGATGATTGAACAATGATATAGCTTTCACAATGAGACTCTGTGAATGTGAAAACCTTGTGTCTGATGCTCCTTTTAGCTACTATATCAACAGAAGAGTAGAACATATGGAATAAAAATAAATAATAGGGGGAACAAATGTTAAAATAAATTCAGTTTGAAATGCCAGTGGTAAATGAAAGGAGGGGTAAGGGGTATGGTATGTATAATCTTTTTTCTCTATTATCATTTTATTTCTTTTTCTGTTGTCTTTTTATTTCTTTTTCTAAATCGATGCAAATGTTCTAAGAAATGATGAATATGCAACTATGTGATAATATTAAGAATAACTGATTGTATATGTAGAATGGAATGATGTCTTAATGTTTTTTTGTTAATTTTTTTAATTAATAAAAAAAGTTAAAAAAATTTTGTTCAAAGATATGATTACTTTAAGGATGTTTTTAAATATTTTTATTGAGATATCTTTATATACTATACAGTCCAGCCAAAGTATACAATTAATGATTCACAATATCACATAGTTGTGTATTCATCACCATGCTCAATTTTAGAACATCTGCATCACCCCAGAAAAAGAAATAAAAAGGAAAAACTCATACATCCCATACCCCTTACTCTTCCCTCTCATCGACCTCTAGTATTGTAATCTACTCAATTTTTTTTTTACCCCCTATCACCTCTCTATTACTTATTTTTTTGTCCTTATTTTCTTACTTATCTGTCCATACCCTGGATAAAGGGACCATTAGCCTCAGGTTTTCACAATCACACGGTCACACAGTAAAAGCTCTAGTTTTACAAGCATCTTCGAGAATCACGACTACTGGAATACAGTTCAACAGTTTCAGGTGTTTCCTTCTAGCTATTCTAATGCACTAAAAACTAATAAGGAATATCTATATAATGCGTAAGAATAACCTCTCAACTATTTGAAATTTCTCAACCACTGAAACTTTATGGGTTTTGAGAGGAGAACATTTATAGGAGAGGGCAGTCTACGCACAGCCTGCCACCTTTTCCTAGAACCCACGAACAAACCCTGTATGCGGGACTAACTATTTAGCCTGGCCCCTAGGATGGAATGATAAATGTCAGCTGGCTCTTCTCAGGATCAATTTGAAGCAAATCACATCCCCTAGCAGCCTGCAGGCATGCTACTCTCTCTTTTGTAGGGAAACATGCAAACATTCACTGGAGACAGCCTGGCAAAAGTATGGAAGTTTTCTAAGCTGCTACATCTGTTCATGGCAGGGAGGGAACTGTGCCCTTCCACAACAGCAAACGAGTGTGCACAATCATGACCCTATGGCACACGGCTGACCTACGCCATGAGGCCTAAGGGGTCAGTGCCCACTCTTCAAGCTGACCCTGCTTTGGTTCTTCTCTATGTGAATAAACATTGTCCCACACCCCCAAGAAAGGTATGCTTGCACAAAATCAACCGCCAACTGTTTAGTTGTGGATCAATGGGCTTTAGCTTTTACTTAGGGGCTGGTTTTGTGCCGTTCCTTTCACGTGTGGAGCTCAGTTACCTGCATGCTCAGCTGCCCCTGGGGCATGAGAAGGGAACTGATGCTCGCAGAGCAAGTAGCACTGTGCCAGCCACTAGACAAGATACTTAACACACTTCATCTTACTTTATTCGCACACCACCACCACATGGTGACTACATTGTCCCCAGTCTAGAGATGAGAAAAGCTAAGGCTCAGAGACTTAAATAATCTGCTTAAGAGCAAGAGCTGATAAGTGGTGAAAGAAAGATGAAATCCAAGACTTTCTCTCTCCTGAGCCCTCGCTGTTTCTGATGACCATTTGTTCAATATGGATATGGAAGTTAACCTAATTATATTCAAATCACAACCATGTGTGCCTTTCCCCAAATCGTGTAACATATCACAATTTAACCCCAAGCCCTATGGCAAAACCTGATGGTCGGTAGGAACCACTGCTTGGGAAATCAAAGGGCATAGGAGGATCAATCACTGGATCAAGTCACCAAACCATTGCCTTCACCCAGCAACAAGTGTGTTATAGGTAAAGTACTAGGGATAATCATAATGCTTACCTTAGAAGGATGCTGTGACTATTAAGAGTTAGAGCAGCACTTACCACATAGCAAGCACACAAATAACAGCTGTAAATGACAGTAGCAGTATAACAGCTCAGGGCATACACCTGAGAGCCAGATTGCCTGGGTCCACATCCTGCTATGCCACTTACTAGTGGTGTGACTTTAGGTGACTTAATCTCCCGGTGCCACACGTACTTGCCTCTAAACTGGGGATAATAACAGTGCCGATCACAAACACTGTGGTGAGGATTAAATGAGTTAACATAAATGAAACCTTGGGAAAATGCCTAGAACATATTAACAGCTCTAAACTGCTAGTTTTGTTAGTAGTATTAAGAAAAAGGGAGACTACATTTGGAAAAACAGGTAGGTGAAATGTGGGAGAGCAGGCATTTACATATGTACTGTTGGTGAGGTCTTATAGTGATGTGACATTTTTAGAGGGTGATTTGGCAACGTCCAACAACATTTTAAATGTTTGTGCCTTCTGATTCATCAATTCTATGCAAAGAATGTAAGCTACAGATAGACGTGTGTGTGTGTGTGTGTGTTTGCGTGTGTTGAGGGATCCTCCAGGGTAAGAGAGAACTTCCTTAATCTACTAAGAGTATCTACAAGCAATCTAACAAACAACATTCTCAACAGAAAAACTGGAAAAAACAAACACCTTAAAAATCAGCCACAGGACCAGGTTACCCACTATCACAGCTTCTAGGTAATGTCATACTGAGGACCAAACCACATGTGGTAACAGAGTAAATATATGAGGACTGAAAAAGAAAAAACAAAGCTGTGATTATGTGAATTCTGGATGGTTGTCAATAAAAGACTCAATAGACTCTATGGAAAATTTGTTATTTTTGAAACTAGCAGAATTAGCAGTGCGGCTAGCTAAAGAATATATACAAATTAATTCCATTTCTATATACCAGCAACAAATAGAAAACCTAATTTAAGAAGATGTTGGATTAGTTATCTATCGTTGTATAACAAATGATCCCAAGGCTTAATGGCTTAAGATAACAAACATTGATTATCTCATACAGTTTCTGAGAGTTAGGAATCCAGGGGTAGCTTACCTGGATGGTTCTGGCTCAGGGTCTCTCCAAGGGCTTTAGTACCGTATTGGTGGGGGTTGTAGTCATCAGAAGCTGTGACTTGGGCTGGAAGATCCAATTCCAAGATGAGTCACTCATGTGACCGGAGACTTCAGTCCTAATCCTTGCTGGATATTAGCAGGAGGCCTCAGTTACCGCCACATGGGCCTCTCCAGAGGGCTGCTTAAGTGTCCTCAGACCATGGCAGTGTGTGCCCCACACAGAGAGGGAGCTGAGAAATAGCAAGGAGGAAACTACAATACCTGTGATGACCTCATCTCTGAATTACTTCTGCTTTATTCTATTCCTTAGCAATGAGTCACTAAGGCCAGCCCACACTCAACTGAAGGGGAATTAAGATTCACTTTTAGATGTATTTAAGGACATATTTGAACTACCAAATATGTCATATACAATAGTAGAAACAGTTAAGTTACTTAAAAATAAATCTAATAAATGAAGCTCAGAAATGTATGGATGGGGCATGATAACACTGAAGAAAGCAGAAGAGGACTTCAAAACTGCTAAGAAAAATATAGACCAATACCATTTATGAATATATATGTAAAAATTCTCAAAATACTAGCACACAAGTCCAACAGCATATCGAAAAGATTACCCAGCATGACCAAGTAGGATTTATGCCACAAGAGTGGTTTAACATATGAAAAGCAATAAAATACACCACATTAGTAGAAAAAGGGACACATCCCCACGAACACAGAAAAGGCATTTTAAAAAACCCAACATCCCTACTCAACAATTAAGAATAGAATGGAAATTCCTTAATCTGCTAAAGGGCATGTATGAAAAAAACACATCATACTCAATGGATTTAATGAAAGCTCTCCATTTATGATCAGAAAAAAGACAAGGATACCCACTTTCACCATTTCTATTCAAAATTTCACTGAAAATGTTAGCCAGTGCGATTAGGTAAGTTAAAAATAAATAAATAAATAAATAAAAGCACCCAAACTGGAGAAGTGGTAAACCCATCCCTATTCTCAGATGACATTATCTTACATGTAGAAAATTCTAAGGAATTCACAGAGAAACTTTCCAATCAATAAATGAACTCAACAAAGTTGCAAGGTACAAGATCAACACACAAAAATCTGTTGTATTTCTATACACCAGCAACAAAGAGCCTGAAAAGGAAATTAAATAACTGTATTTATAATCTTATCAGAAAGAATGAAACACTTAGGAAAATATTTAACAAAAAAGAAAAGACCTGTTCTTTGAAACACTGCTGAAAAAATTAAAGATGACCTAAGTAATTAAAAAGACACTCCATGCTCATGGATTGAAGACCTTATATTGTGAAGACAGCAATATTCCCCTAAGCATCTATAGATTCAGTGAAATCCCTATAAGACTCCCCAAAGTCTCTTTTTCGGAAATGGAGAAGCTGATCCTAAAGTTCACATGGAATTGTAAGGGACCCTGAATAGCAAAAATAATCTTGGAAAAGAAGATCAAACTTAGGGGAGTCACACTTTCCAATTTCAAAACTTACTACAAAGCAACAATCAAAATAGTATATTACTGGCATAGAGATAGACATATAAACCAACAGAATAGAACTGAAAGTCTGCAAATATAGATGCATGGGTTTATCAGTTGATTTTCAACAAAACTGCCAAGACCATTCAAAGGAAAAAGAATAATTTCTTCACTAATGGGACCACTGGACAGCCACATGAAATAGAAGAAATTTAAATGCAACTCTGCAGTACATACAAAAATTAACTCAAAACAGATCGAAGACCTAAATAAAACTCTTCAAAGAAAACATGGGGAATAATCTTTATGACCTTAAATTTGGTCATGTTTTCTTAGATATTGCAACAAAAGCACAAGCAACAAAAGAAAATAGATACATTGGATTTCATCAAAATTAAAAACTATCATGCATCTAAAGACACTACCAAAAAAAAAAAAGACAGTTTACAAACTGGGAGAAAATACTTGCAAATCACATATCTGATAAAGGTCTTCAGTATACAGAGTATATGAAGAAGGCCCACAACTCAACAACAAGAGGCAAATAACCCATTTTAAAAATGGGCAAAGGACTTGAATAGGCATTTCTCCGAAGAACAGATACAAATGGCTAATAAGCATGTGAAAAGATGCTCAGTGTCATTACTTATTAAAAATGCAATCAAGGGCGGGCCACGGTGGCTCAGCAGGCAAGAATGCTTGCCTGCCATGCCAGAGGACCCGGGTTCAATTCCTGGTGCCTGCCCATGTTAAAAAAAAAAAATGCAATCAAGACCACAGTGAGATAATCTTTAAATCCACTAGGACGGAAATAATTTTTTAAAAAATGGAAAATAAGTGTTGGTGAGGATGCAGAGAAATCGGAAACCTCATCTTGCTGATAGGAATGTAAAAGTTTTTGTGGTGGAAAACAGTTTGATGGTTCCTCGAAAAGTTCAACAGAATTACCACACAACCCCACAATTCTTCTGCTAGTTATAGCAAAGGAAAACTAAGAAAACAGATGTTCAATGAAAACTTGTACACAAATGCTTATAGCAACACCATTCACAAGAGTCAAAAGGTGGAAACAACCCAAATATCCATCAAGTGATGAATAGACAAACAAAACATGTATATTTACCTTGCAATAAAACATTTATTCAGCCATAAAAAGGAGTAAAATATTGATACATGTTACAACATGAATGAACATAGAAAATACACTAAATAAAGGAAGCCAAAACATAAAAGGTCACTGTGTCGGTTTGAATCTGTTATGGACCCCAGAAAAGCCATGTCCTTTAATCCTCATTGACTATTGCTAGGTGGGAGCTTTTTGATTGTTCCCATGGGGATGTAACCCACCCAATTGTAGGTGGTAATTTTGATTAGATGATTTCCAAGGAGATGTGTCTCTATTCATTCAAAGTGGAGTTTGCTTACTGGAGCCCTTTAGGAGGCAACCATTTTGGAAAAAACTTTACAGCCCACACAGCCAAAGACTTTTGGAGATGAAGAAAGAAAACGCCCCTGGGAGAGCTTCATGCAACAAGCCTGGAGAGGAAGCTAGCAGACATTGCCATGTTCGCCATGTGACTTTCTAGCTGAGAGAGAAATCCTGAATGTCATCAACCTTCTTGACCCAAGGTATCTTTCCCTGGGTGCCTTAGATTGGACATTTCTATAGCCTTGCTTTAATTTGGGCATTTTCATAGCCTTAGAACATACAATACTTGCACCTTAATAAATTTCCCTCTCTAAAAGCTGTTCAGTTTCTGGTTTATTACATTCCAGCAACTTGCAAACTAGAACAGCCACATATTGAATGATTCCATTTATATGAAATATCCAGAATAAGCAAATCCATAGAGACAGAAAGCACAACAGTAGTTGCTAAGGGCTGGTGGGGGGAAGGGGGATGGAGAAGGAGATGAAGTAATGACTGCTTAATGGGTACAGGGTTTCCTTTTGGGGTGATGAGAATGCTCTGGAACCAGATAATAGTGATGGGTACACAGCACTGTAAATGCACTAAATGCCACTGAATTGTACATTTTTAAATAGTTAAAATGGTGAATTATATTATGTGAATTTCACCATAAATAATTTATGGAAAAACTTTAGTGAAAGACATTAAAAATATCTAAATAAAGGGAAAAATATATTATAGGAACACTCAATAGCAATTCTCCTCAATTTGATCTACTTATTCAATTTTTATGAAAGCCCAACAAAAATTTTAATTTTTTTTTTGTATTTTTGGAACTTAAGAAGTATACTCTGACTCTCTAATGGAAATTCAAAGACCCAAAACAGTAAACACATTCTTGAAGGAGAACAAAAATGAAAGATTGTAGGGCATGTCCCCCATATGTTGGGACTTTGCATAAAGTTTGATAAAATCACAGTTAGAAGCATCATGGTATTTTCTCAGACACAAACTGAGCAATGGAATAGAATGAAGAGCATAAATACAGACCTTTATATGTATTAACATTTTATATAGGACACAAACTACATTGCAGATCACTTAAGAAAGGGTATACTATTTAATAAATAGTATTAGGACAACTGGCTATCCATTCAAGCAAAGAGTGAAATTGTTTCCATTTCTCTGGGATATCCATACCTCCAAATCAACATCCGTATCCATACCTCCTAATCAATGGATTCATATAGATTTAAAACTTAAATGTCAAAGGCAAAATCTTCAAAAGTTATAAAATATGGTACCATATCTTAATGACCCTGAAATTCCTTAGACTAGCAAAAAAGCTCTAGCCATAAAAAAATTGATAAATTCAACTATATTAATTTTAATTAAATTACGCATTAAAAACCAGCCATAGAGGGTGGTGCTACAGTGGCTGAGTGGCAGAATTCTTAGCTGCCATGCCAGAGACTCAGGTTCGATTTCCAATGCCTGCCCATGTAAAAAAAACGACCATAAAGAAAGTAAAAAGACAAACCACACACTGGGAGAATATTTAAGATAAATAACAAATTATTGGTATCCTGAATATAAAGTTATTCCTCCATCCACAACAGTGGGATTCCTGGGTCAATGTGTATGTTAAATTTTACGACCAACTAAACCCCAGACACTATGCCAAATATTAGGGACATCTGAAGCCTTGATCTTGAGGCTTGCTCTTGTGAAACCTATGTATGTAGCAGAGAAGCTTAGCCTACCTATAGGTATGCTGAAGAGTTACCTCTAGAGGACCTCTTTTGTTGCTCAGATGTGGCCTTTCCCTCTCTGAGCTCAACTCTCCATTGCCCTCCCCCTTACATGGGACATGACATCCAGGAATGATTTTTTTTTTGGGGGGGGGGTTGCTTCTTTAATAATGTCTGATACTGAAATTGAATAGTTTTTTATGTTTGTCATATGGACTCTTTTGCCATACAAAAGTGAAAGTTGACATTCTTTTCTAGTCTCTGATTCAGTTGAAATGGCTGTATATATCTTTGTTGCCTTTTTCTTTGCCATTTTGTAAATTTCCTAGTCATATTTTTTCTTTCATTTTTCAATATTGTCTTAGAGGTATGGACCAATTCAAAAGGCAATATAAAATAATCTGTATCTTCATTAAATAGGAAAGATAGAACTCTTGATTTATTAATGACCATAATTTTATTTCCAGAAACCCTAGAAACTCTAGTAAAGGTCAGAAAACCTACAAGATTTAATATGATAATTTGGTAAGACAGCTCAATACAAGATAAATATACAAAGATCAATCATTTTTCTCCATACTAGCAATAAGTACCTAGAAATGCAAATGTGGGCACTATTTCATTTGTAATAGCCAAGAAGGTAGATTAAGTATCTCAGAAGAAATTTAACAAGATAAGCTCAGGACTTCTATGAATAAATCTATAAATTTTACCGAGCCTCCTAAAACAAGATCTGACCAAAGGGAAAGACAAACTATGCTGGAAAATTCCACTATATTTCTGTCTGGGTAAGAGCAAGAAGGATGAAATGAGGTTGACATATTTGGAGAAATCAGAACACAAGTTAATCTGGTACTTCTATTAAATCATTCAGCAATTATTTATTGGGCTCTTCCCCAGCTCTGGGAACCGGGGAAACACGTGTGCACGAAAACATGAGTAATATACTAGACCTGTTCTCAAAGGAACTGATAGTAATAATGATGGGAGACAAGGTTTTATAAAATCATAAAACATGAGGACTGGTGGAATAGACCTTGAATGTCAACTGTACTCAGACCCTCATTTGACAGATGAGGGAGTTGAAGCCCAGGAAGGAGACGTGTTAGCCAAACTGCAACGAGAGTTTGCTTCTTTTGACTTCAGCATGCATATTCTGGTTTACAGATTACAGCCTGAGTAGAGTCCAGTAATTTGGAGAGACTTCATAGCACAATTATGACACATGATTGAAGGCACTGGACTCAATGAAAAACTAGGCACAATCATGGCACTTACAATTTAATATTTTGTTAGACTAATTAATAGGAGACAAACAATAGAATACCAGGAAGCCATTTAAAAAATGATGTAGATGTGGACAGATCTATACATGGAAAAAAGACTTATAACTGAGTGAACAAAAAGGTATAAAATGTTATGTTTAACATCATCCCATATGTGCAGAAGGGTGCATGCATTAAAACACATGTGTATGAAAATGAATGTGTAATTAAATATATAAATATATATATTAGGACATGGACATTGGATATAGAGAACACAGCAGGGTCTACTGATCCAGATAAAGGAATGAGAGAGAGCATCTGTATTTAGAACCAACTGATACACCTTATAAAGTTCCCCAATAATCTGGGTTTTATCTCTATAAGTGTCCATGACAATAATTAAAGAGATTCAAAGTTTTTATTTACACTAGGTGACAGATAATCCAAATTGGCACATCAATATCCAGTCCCAAATATCTATAGTCCCAACATACTATCAAGCCTGTAAAGTCAAATAATCACTTATGACCTAATTTGGGCCAGTGAAAAGTAAATAAAAATTGCTGGGTAGAGCATTCTTTCAAAATAGCTTTTTAAAAGGATCCCTTTCTCCCTTTGTCCATTGCTCTTTGTCTTTCCTACTTCCAATAGCCTGGGATAGAGGCTCCATCCCTGTAGGTGCAGAAACCTTCTTGCAACCATAAAAGACACAAGCTATTTGCTTAAGATGACAGAACAGAACCAGATCTTTAATGACAAATCATAGAAGGAACCTGAGTTCCTGATTGCAAACTTAGCATCCACTGGTCCTGAACTGCCAATCTTTGTGCATCTTATAACAGGAAGAAAATAAATCCTACACAGAGAAGCCCCTATCATTCTATTACAGGCAGCCAAATGTAACCCTAAAAGCTACGTGCAATAAAATCTCCTTATATTGACTTTATTAGTCATTGTTTGTGATATTCTTACATAACCAGGAAAGTTAAAGTTAACTTTTGCAAAATTAATTTAAGTGAAATCACAGGGGCAAGGAAAATTGCCTTGAAAGAATAAATTTATTAACCTCAAGTCCTTTAACAGCACCCCGTTAGCCACCCCTTTTAACAGCACGGGGGTACATATAAGTAGTTGGTCCATCAACTATAGTTTTTTTTCTATTCCATAAACTTTTTGTGTAATATGTTGCTAATCAATTCCAGTTTGCTCTTCAGTCAAGAATATTGACTTTTTTCATGAAGTTCTCTGAAATCAGCTTCACTACTTTAAGTTTAAACCACATCTACATAAGAAAAATGTTATCTCAAATATATTTACTTAAACTCATTATTTATGCTCTTCAGTAGATGTAACGCCCATGAATATAAATCTAACTCTTCTGCTCTGACTTTATGAATAAGCATTGCAGCATAAAGATATTTTGTAAACCTGCTCAGAAAATATATAGTTTTGCCATGACTGATAACCATTGAATAGTACAAAAAAATTGTCTTTGGAATAAAAATATATAGAAAATTTTCATAATATAATTGACTCATAATTAATCATTTGTAATCCTTTCACTTTGCCACATTTATTAATCCTTGAACATTTTCAGAAAATGGCTCTATTCCAATGTTCTTCATATACCATCTGTTCAAGCACATTCCTTATATTCTTACTAGATTTTCACAGATGCTGCTTCTTAAGTCAGCAAATCTCCTCAGGAGCATCATCTGGCTCCCGCTACCCCTATTCCCAGGAGCCCCAGTCATTGCAGTAATACCAGTGTCAGAGCAGATGTTCCACAGTCTCTGGCATGCTTTTTCCTCCCTTGGTATATTTCTTTTCAAATGCAAATTTTGCAATGAAAAAAATTTTTTAAAACTTTGAAAGAACTCATTTTCTCCAAATACTGTCTCTCTAGACTGCAGTGCTGAGAAGCATTATTTCTGCTCTTCTGAAGGCTTGGTGAGAGCCTCTCTGCACATGTAAAAGGAACAGATAGAGACATCTTGAGACAGAGTCAGAGAAAACAGTGGAAAACCAAAGGAAGTTATGAGCAAAATCACATCAGGACATACAAGGATAAGCTTTATAAAGGTCAACTGGATCTGCTCCTCAGTGGAGAGTAAGTAAGGTTCTGGTCTGGGGGCAGAAGAAAACATTTTGCCTTTGAAAGGTATATGAAAGTACCAGGCAATAAGAACTGGAGAATTGAGAAATTTTTCCATTAAATCAGATCAGTAGAGGCAATCTGGATAATTAATGCCCACTCTTTGTTAAGTGCCAGGATTTGGTATTTAAATTACTCAAAAACATTCCTTTCAGAGCTACAACTTGCTTGTTCCACATAGACACCATTTGAAAACAGAATATACCTGAAAACGTGCTGTAATAAGGTCAAGTTAGGAGGAAAGAGCACTGACCCTGGAATTGGGAGAAGAGGATTGCAGAGCCCAGCATACTACTAATGTAACTCTGGGTGAGACGTCAGGCAAGTCACCTGACCCACCAGACACCTCAGTTTCCTTAACTCAAAAGTGAGTAACTTAAAAAAAAAAAAAGAAAGAAAAAGAAAAAAAAAAAAAAGGGCGGGCTGAGGTGGCTCAGCAGGCAGAGTTCTCGCCCGCCATGCCGGAGACCCGGGTTCGATTCCCGGTGCCTGCCCATGCCAAAAAAAAAAAAGAAAAAGTGAGTGACTAGATGAATCTTTGGGTCACTGCCAGTTTGAAAGTAGCACAGTACCTTATCAACAGTAGATAGAATTAGACTGTATCCACTTCCAAAAGGGCATAACTTATGATAAGCTCTCCTGCATCAGCTGAGGTAAAAAGAACAATGTTGACAGACTGTCTATGTTTATTAGGAGGAACAAAGAAGTCAAAGCTAAAGTTTTCTAGGTAAAGGACACCTAGATACGAGCTACATGTTCTGCCACTGCAGTGTGATGGCTGGGACAGTGCTTGGGGCACAGGTAGATAAGACCCAGATTCTAGATTGAACTCTGTAGCCACTCACAGAGCAACAACAGGCAAGAAACTCCATATCTGAGTCTCAGATTATTTATCTTTAAAACAAAGGGAATTAAAATGCATGAGTGTGCTTTGGAAAAGGGGATGTATCCTCCAAAATTAGTTCTGATTACAGGATCTTGACGAAAAGAAAAAGAATGTTTACCTACAACCTTATCTTCTCCATGGCACTCATTCTTCCTGTTTGCAAACTCACAATCGAGTATAATATGGCAAGGTTTTCAAGTGACTGAGACACTTCACAATCAATCCCTATTTCCATTCATTCTACACCCAAATAATTCAATTACCAGAAGAAATTCACCAGGCTTATCGGTACCTTTGAGAAATAAACAAAACCTACTCTTTTTTCCTTTATGGAGAGTTAGGGTGATTGTTGTTCATTTGTAATTTCTTTGCTTTGGCTTGGGTTTGAATTATCCAGATGCTCAACTCCTCACTTTACAATTAAAAAGTTAGATATTTATTGACAGGGTATCCAAAACTTGAAAGGAAACACAGCTTCCCAAGTAAATGCCAAAGTGCCTCTCCGTCTCCCATCTTTATGTTTCAGGTCTAGATCTGGGTAAATTTGCAAAAGTGCTTGTATTCAGCAACCTTGCTCTTATTACCATTTGCCTTACTTTCCCCTCTTCTAATATTATCATCTCCCAAGCCATCCTGAATCTGTTCTGAAATGCCCTTATCCTCAAACCTATCCTCTGCTGACTCAGCCTTCTCAGTCCTGTCTGGGCAACCCCATTCATTGTCTCATCAAAAGTACTTTATCCCGGTCTCATTCCCTTTTAGTCTTAAAAAGGGATAGATGAGTTTATGGTAGCAAATTCATTTGACAAATATCTTAAAAGTTCATTGCTCCTGGGGTACTGCATATTTAAAAGAGTCTCAACCAGACAGATAACACCTTAACATTGCCTCTCCAACAGGGAGCCATGTGGCTATTTCATTTACATATAAATTAACTAAAAATCAAGTAAAATTTAAAATTCTATTCTTCAGTGATAGTATCGCATTTCAAGCCCTCAATAACCATAAAGATATTTCCATCAACATAAAAAGCTTGATTAATCAACACTGCCTTAACATAAAGGAACTAATCTTAAATGGCTATGAATGTGAATATTACTTCCATGCTGAGAAACTCTACGGGTGCTAAGAGTGAACACGCTTGGATGTTACAGATTGAGAAAAGAAATAAAACAAAATGGAGATAGTATGGCTAAGAAATTTAAAATGGAATTGGGAAGCCATTCTGGAAGCTACTCTTATGCATATCTCAGCCAAACATAAGAAACTACCAAGGTATGCAAACCAAAAGCAACAATGTTTCTGAACATATCTGGACACCGGAAACCAACCACAAGATAAAGACTCAGTAAACTGTCCAGCTTGAAGGACATCCGACAAGCCCCAAATATCTACCAGCCATGATTCTCTACAAACAACTTGTGTCATCTTTCAAAACAAACAAGCAAATAAAAACCAAAGCCTTTCTTGAAAGCCCCAAGATGGGACACAGTTTGGGTGGCTACCTGACTCTGTGTTCCCCAAATCACAATTCCTGCAGCTCAGCCTGGAACTTCTCGGTTGCCAAGGCATATAATCAGGAATTCGGGTACGAGGTAGCTGCACTTAGGTAGCTGGAAAATGGCGAGAGGGCTGTGTTTTGATACCATCTGTGGAGCATGTTGCTATGTGGTGTGTCATGTGAACACAGGCTCAAGCACAACAAAAACTTTCAGCAACTGACCTCTTATTTTATTCAGCATGAAGGATCCAAAAGAGGACGGCAGTGGGAAGTGATCCCTCCATGATGATCTCTCGAGGGCTCGGAGACGCCAAATGCTAAGGTCAGGCTGAGCACAGGGTATTTATACAACCCAGGGGAAGGCCGCCCTACCACAGAGGGTGCCTACCCTGATTAGCAGCTGGGGCTACTTGTCCCTGGTTTACAGGTTTAAGTTATGGTCAGGCCTTTTCAGTAGACCTAACAACTCCCTGCGTCTGCAGGAAAGGAAACATACTGAAACATCTGCACACAACTGAAAAGGAGATGGGGGTTGGGGAGCGGCAGGATGTCCCAGACTTCCCCAGCAAATACCTACTATATATCAGTGTTTGGGCATAGGTAGACAAGTTGAAGATAAAGTAGAGGGGCATTCTCTTTTTATTATCAGAGGAAATTCTCCAGCAACCCATTTCACAGGTGGGAAAACTAAGACTAAAAGATGTTAAGTAATTTTCCCAAAGCTTTCAAACCAGGATCCAAAATCAAGTCTGCATGACCTCAACTGCTCTTTGTATTGTACCATGCTGCCTATAAATATGTCACCAAAGAAAGCAGGTAAATAAAATAATCCAATATTATTACAATTATGTTAAAATATACATAAGCAATAACTGGAAAGATACACATTAAATTATTACAGAATTTGCCTTTGGTGTTGGGATTATGAATGGCATATATGTACATATACATATATGTTATTTTGTAGCATCATGTTTAATCTGAAGCAAAACCAGCTCCCTAGGATTCCCAGCTCCTCTTCCTAAATCTCCATTGTTACCTTTCCCTTCAAAGTGAAGCTTTGAGCTATGTTAGTGCAGAACAATAAATAATATTTTTCACTTTTTAAGATCATTGTAGATTCACATGCAGTTTTAAGAAAGAACACAGAATATAATCTGGTCGTTTCTTGAAACTTTGGGTATTTATGTGATACCTGAGACTCAGAGTTAGAGCTCTGAAGCTATGAAAGCATTACCCCTTACAGGAACTGTTTAAAAAGCTAAAAACATGATCAGAACTTCATCTAGAAATATGTATGAAGCTGATCTGAATAGGACTAAGGTAAAGCAGAATACTGGATAAAGGATAATACGGTCCATATTTTCAAACTTAAATCTCTGTGCAAGATCAAAGACAGAGAGGTTTATTTGGTGCAAAACTTATATTTTGAGTAGCACATTATCTAATTTAACTTGTATGGTCAGTTTACTGGAACATAAAAATTACATGGAATCTTGACTAGGGCATGAGATCTTATTGGTTTGTACAGGTTAGTGTGATGCCCAGATATATCCCAGAGTAATTTGGGTAGATAATAAAAAAGTATTTGCAAAGTACCTTAGGAGACTGGGGAAAAAGGAGGAAATATTCAACTAGCTTATCTGTGGAATTACTGATATTCTCACAAGCAGTGGGGACAACCAATTGAATAGGCTGAGCCCTCAATCTTGGGGCTTACCTATAATGAAGCTTATTCCTGCAAAGGAGAAGCTAAGCCTACTTATAATTATGTCTAAGAATCACCCCCAGAGAACCTCTTTTGTTGCTCAGATATGGCCTCACTCTCTAAACTAACTCAGCAGGTGAACTCACTGCCCTCCCCCACTATGTGGGAACTCCCAGGGGTGTAAGTCTCTCAGCAACATAAGAATGGACTCCTGAGATGAGCCAGGCCCCGGCATCATGGGATTAAGAAAGCCTTCTTGACCAAAAGGGGGAAGAGAGAAATGAGACAAAATAAGGTTTCAGTGGCTGAGAGGTTTCAAACAGAGTCGAGAGGTTATCCTAGAGGTTATTCTTACGCATTATATAGGTACTCCTTTTTAGTTTATGGTGTATTGGAGTGGCTAGAGGGAAGTATGTGAAACTATTGAAATGTCTTATTTCTTGAAGACTGTATAATGATATCGCTTTTACAATGTGACTGTGGGATTGTGAAAATTTGTGTCTGATGCTTCGTTTATCCAGGGTATGGATGGATGAGTAAAAAAAGAAAAGAACAAAAATAAATAAATAATAGGGGAGATATAGGGTAGATTGAAATAATATGAGTCTATGAGAGGGAGGGGTAAGAGGTATGGGATGTGAGTCTTTTTCTTTCTTCTTTTTATTTCTTTTTCTGGAGTGATGCAAATGTTCTAAAAATGATCATCGTGGAGAATACACAACTATGTGATGATATTGTGAGCCACTGATTGTATAATATGATTGGACTGTATGTGCATGGATATTTATCAATAAAAATATTTAAAAAATAAAAATACAAAAGAAAGAATACAGAGAGTTCTCACATACTCTTTTATAATTAAAAAAATCTGCTATGTACTAGACCCTCTAGTTAGTGCTGGGACTACAGAGACAAGCCCCTTCCCTCTGAGGGCCTTCAAGGCTAGTGGGCAATATAGAAATGAATAATTAATACAGAGTCAGGTAAAACAAAACTGCAATGCTGTTTTCATTTATCAGTTGCAAATAAGAATAATAATCCACTGTGAAACAGACTTCCATACTTTGTGGGTAAGGATATAAAGTGAAACAAATTGGAAAGCAAGGTAGCAATATGTGTCAAATACTTCAATCTTTGGCTCGTATTTTTGGGGCGTCTGCTATATTCCAGGTGCTATGCTAGGTCCTGAGAATAAAATGGTGAACAAAGTGAACTCTGTCCAACCCTCACAGAACATACAGTTTTGTCTTCTTTATTGGCAGATAAGGTGGTACAAGAAGTGCTGTGATAGGCACAGTAAAAAGTGTTATAAAAGTTCATAACTCAGACTTAAGTGTGTACGAAAGCCTATCCTAGAGGATAAGAATAAATAAGAGTTAGCTTTCCATCCATTAAATGATGAAAGGGAGTCAGCTGGAAGAAAGATGCACAGAAGGATGTACTCAACAGAAGGAACAGAATGAACAGCACATATGAACACTCGGAATTAAGAGGGAAAAGAGCCTAAAATCTGGCAAAACTATTTCAAGGAACAATTCAGAACACATACACCAACTTTCATGTACCCCGATTTTTGTCATATCAGGTTTTTTCAATATTTTTTATTAGAGAAGTTGTAGGTTGATAGAAAAGTCATGCAGAAACTATAGCGTTCCCATATACCCCCTCATAAGCACATTATTTATGCATTGCATTAGTGTGGTACTTCGTTACAATAGATGAAACAATATTATTATTATTATACTGTTAACTATAGTCCCTAGTTTACATTAAGGTTCCCTGTTTGTGTTGTACAGTCCCAGAGACTTTTTAAAAAAAATTTTTATTCTAGCAACAAATATACAACTATAAACTTTCCTTTAAAGCACATTCAAATACATAATTCAGTGATGTAAATTACATTCACAATGTCGTGCTAACATCACCACCATCCATTACCAAAACTTTTTCATGACTCCCAGCAGAAACTCTGTTCCAATTAAGCAATAATTTCCCAGCCCCCAACCCCATCCCATCCCCTGGTAACTTGCATTCTAGTTTCTGACTCTATGAATTTCCTTATTCTGTTTATTCCATATCAGGGAGCTCATACAGTATTTATCCTTTTGTGCTTGGATTATTTCACTCAACATGATGTCTCCAAGGTCCATCCACCTTGTAGCATGTATCAGAACTTTATTACTTTCAAGAGCTGGATAACATTACATTTTATATTTTTGTTTATCCAGTTATCAGTTGATGGACACTTGGGTTGCTTCCATCTTTTGGCAACTATGAACAATGCCACCACGAACAATGTGTAAATATCTGTTCAAGTCACTGCTTTTGATTCTTTTGGGTATCTACCTAAAAGCGGCATTGCCAGGTCATTTGTTAATTCTGTACTTAAGTTCCTGAGGAATTGCCAGACTGTTTTGCACATGAAGCTAAACCATTTTACATTCCCATTGAAAATGGACGTGGTCCTATTTCTCCACATCTTCTCCAACATTTGATATTCTCTGCATTTTTAATACTAGCCATCCTGAGTGTGAATGGTATTTCATTGTGGTTCTGATTTGCATTTTCCTAATGATTAATGATGTTGAGCATCTTTTCATGTGCTTATTGGCCATTTGTATATCTTGTTTGGAAAAATGTTTATTAAAGTCTATTGCCCAGTTTTAAATCAGGTTGTTTTTTAGTGTTGCATATTATTTTTATAATAGCACAATTTGGAAAATATTTATTTCAATAAAGGAGATTCTGTTGTTACATATAGTTCACTCATAATATAGAATATTTTGCAGGCATCTAAAATAATGTTTACAAAGTGTTGTTAAAGATATTAAAAATGGCTATGTTAAAACAGTAAATGAAAAAGGCAGAACACATCATTTTTATATCCAATATTATTGCAATTATGTAAAATAAACATAAACAGTAACTGAAAGGAAAAACATTAAAATATTAACTGAAATTGCCCTTGGTGTTGGGATATAAGTGGTATATGATATATTGTAGCATGATGTTTAGTCTGGAGCAAAACTCAGCTCCACCACTGACTTTTTATATTACCTAGGGCAATTTACATGACTTCTCCATGACTCAGTTTCCTCGTGTGTAAAATAGGAATAATAATAGTGCCTTTGTTATGAGTTTGTTATGAGTATTGAACATAGTACAGTATCTGGACATACTAGTTGCTATTATTATTATATTACTAGTATTCTCTCTATTTTTAAATTTGTCTATTTATAGAAAATAGGAAATTTATATAACTTCTATATTAGGAAAAATTTTTTAATCACTCAGTTAAAATAAGTACCTCATGTTGTAAGCTAGTGGTATGCACTATCTCATATAAGATAAGATGCCCCAAGAAGGGGGCAACTAACCCATCTTGGAAAAAAATAGAGTGATGTCAAAGAAGGACCACAGAAAGAAAAGGATAACGCCTAAGTTGACTTTTGAAAAACAAGGTTTTAAAGAGGAGAAGGGCAGAAGGGAATTCAGGACAAGTGAGACAGCAAGCAAAGACTTACAATTCTAGGAAGTTAAAGGTAATAGGGGGCTTGAAGATCATCTGGTACAACTTTACACCTGATGCAGGGCTCTCTTTGCAGTGTGCCTCACAGATTCCTGAATGCATTTAGAGAGCAGGATATCCACGGTTGGACAGTTATCTTTGTTAGAAATTGCTTTCATAAATGGATATACATCTACTGCTGAGCTTATATACATATACATCAGAGCAAAATGCAGTCAACATGCCCACACTGACAGATGCATTCAGGGATGTAATTGTCACTTAAGGGTGGTCCATTAAAGCAATGTTCCTCAATCTATTGCATCGTTGTAGTGACTGTGCTTAGCTTTGAAATGCCTTACAAACACAAACCTTGTTGTTTGTGTTACATGCAAAAGCCATGAGAAAGCTGTATGTTTAGTGAAGAAGTTGTATATGATTTCAATGGAAAGAGAGAAAACTAAAAGTATGATAAAAGCAACACTTTTACTTTTTATAACTATAATTGGTTCTAATGAGAAAAGTGAACTTATGCAACATGTGAAAAATATAACGCTATGACCACAATAATCTAAAAAAGATGGAATAGGAAAATGGTTGAGTGCGTGCCAGACAAACCACATCAATACTGTATGCCAACAGGAGAAAACTGGAAATATGGTTAGGAACCTAAAGGTTAAGCCTGGCGAGAGGCTTTATAATAAGCCTGTAGGTCTGAGGCCCATTGGGAGCTGAACAACATTAGTAGCAGGTCCAGATGCTGTAGCAACTGTAACCTGTTTCACCAGCTTTTAAGTATAGTTAAAATTTATCAATTTTAATAAAAGAACATCCAACAGAATCTGTATCAGCAAAAGGAGAGATCGTATTCCTCATTCAAAGTTTCAAGGGAAGGTTTTTTCTCCTATTTGGTGGCAATATCTCTGGAGTCTATGAACTTTTAGTCATTTTGTAATTTGACTAGTCCTCTACAACCTAGCCTCCAACTACCTATCTGAATTTATCTTCTGCTATTCTACATCATAAACTTTATACAGCAGCCATAACAGACCATTCACAATTCCCCAAACATATCTTGCTGTTTTCAAGTTTCTCGACTTCTGCACAGGCTGGTCTCTTCACTTAGAATCTCCTCCTCTCTTATCCACCTGGAAAAGTCCTGCTCAAGGAATTTGGGGTTTAATAAGGTAAGGTTGGTATTTTCCTTTTCCCCTCTCTCAAAAAAAAAAAAAAAACACAAAGAGAACAAAAAACAGATCTTAGCAGATATATGAAACCATATACCACATAACAGAGGAAACAGTTTCCAAAAGCAGAGATGTGTAAATAGGAGATGAGAAGCTGTAAAAAGAGAATTCCTCAGTCTCTGAGTTTCAAATAAATTTAAAAATTATTCTCTTTCAAGTAACTGGCATGCTTGGAAGTGAAAATAATCTACCACTTATTTGCAACAACATGAATAAATGCATATGCTGTTAGGAGGAACTTCCCTACCCCAGGTTTAGAACCAAGGAGAAGCATATGAAGAAGGATTATACAAGGAATCAAACAAGTCTTGCCATATTTAAAGAGAACTGTGTTAATGATAAGAGTCTTAATGCAAGAAACAACAACAAAAAATCACCTTTAGAAAATAAGAACACAAAGCAGAGATGCAAAAGCTTACAGGAGTTATTGTAAAATGATGAAAGACGAGGAAATATGAGCTGGCAGATAACAAGAAAGAGATTGAGAAAAACAATATGTTAATGAACACCAAATTGGAAGTAGCACAAACATACAAATACATAAGTACAGACATGAACGATGGGATTAAGAAAGGTGGGAAGAAAAATTGAAAGTAAGGATTAAAGAAAAAGACAATAGAAAGAAAAAACATACTGTTCTAGTTTGCTAGCTGCTAGAATGCAATATACCAGAAATGGAATGGCTTTTAAAAAGGGGAATTTAATAAGTTTACAAGTTTATAGTTTTAAGGCCGAGAAAATGTCCCAATTAAAACTAGTCTATAGAAATGTCCAATCAAAGGCATCCAGGGAAAGATACCTTGGCTCAAGAAGGCCGATGAAGTTCAGGGTTTCTCTCTCATCTGAGAAGGCACATGGCGAACACAGTCCGGGCTTCTCTCTCAGTTGGAAGGGCACATGGTGAGCACAGAGTCATCTGCTGTTTTTCTCTCTGGCTCCCTGTTTCATGAAGCTCCTCAGGAGACGTTTTCCTTCTTCATCTCCAAAGCGCTGGCTAGTGGACTCTCTGCTTCATGGTGCTGCAGCATACTCTGCTCTCACCGAATCTCCTTCATTCTCCAAAATGTTTCCTTTTTTATATTTTTTAGGACACCAGAAATTTCTCAAGACCCACCCACATAGGTGGAGACATGTCATCACCTAATCCAGCTTAACAACGACTCTTGATTAAATCACATCATCCAGGGAGATGATTTGATTACAGTTTCAAACATACAGTATTGAATAGGGATTATTCCACCTTTATGAAATAGGATTTTGATTAAAACATGGCTTTTCTAGGGGACATACATCCTTTCAAACCAGCACACATACAAAAGAGATTCAACATATGAATATTCGAGTGAATCAAAAATAATGCATCAGAAGGAATATGGGATGTTTTGCTTTCCTTTATATTTTTATTTCTGCTCTGGAGTAATGAAACTGTTCTAAAATTGAGTATGGTGATGAATGCACAACTATGTGATGGTATGGTGAGCCATTGACTGTATACTTCAGATGGGTTGTATGATGTGTAAATATATCCATATAATTGCACTTAAAAATAGATGAAACTAAAAAATGCATCAGAAAGATTATATTTAAAGGCAAAATAAAAGAGGAATTAGATCTATAGATTGAAAGAGCATAGGACTCAGAAAAATCTGACATATAATAGTCAACAAGTTATATCAATATCCTAGGAAAATTATTGGATTTCAAATATAAAGAAAAAGAAATCTGGTCCACATTTAGACAAAAGGCCACGGCATATATTGTGAGGAGAATCAGACTGTTCTCAAACTTCACCACCAAAATATGCAAGCTGGCAAACAGAGAAGCAATGCCTACAATTATTCAAGGAAAGAAAGTATGACATTAGAATTTTAACTAGCCAAAATGTCCACAGCAAAGCATTTTTGAAGGTGCAAGAATGTAGTAGTTTTTGTACCTATAAGTCCTACTCAAAGACACTATCATAGGATGTACTTCAGCCAACAAACAGATGAATCCAAGACTTTGGTAGTAATACTGGTGGTAAACATGAAGCTGTTTTATTGAAAGACTTAGGATACAACCCGAACTATAGGCAGAGGTCAAAATGTAACAGTCACAAATGCTGACTATAAAACATTTGAATAGCAATAGTTGGGAAGTTATGAGGAAAGAAAGTGTGAGAAGTTTAAGGCTCATAGATTCCCTTAGCTTTTACATCTCAAGGTCAAAACAGAGCCTTAGCATTGATAAAGTAATAGCAATATTGTAACCCTAAGAAAAATTATATTATCAACTAAAATCACGTAGAAGAGTAGAAGAAAGAGAAGAGGGGAAAGTAGGCAATAGACTTTTTTAAAACATTTTTTATTGTGAAATATAACAAACATACAAAAAACAATAAATTTCAAAGTACATTTTAATAAGTAGTAGATGCCATATAGCCAAGAACATCTTGAAAAGGAAGAATGAAGTTGGAGGACTCACACTTCCTGACTTTAAAGCTTATTACAAAACTACAGACATCAAAACAGTATGCAATTAGCACAAGGACAGATATATTGACCAATAGAATCAAATTGAGAGTTCAGAAAGAGACCCTCACATCTATGGTCAATTGATTTTTGACAAGGCTGCCAAGGCCACTCAATTGGGAAAGAACGGTCTTTTCAATAGATGGTGCTGGGAGAACTGGATATCCATATGCAAAAGAACAGAGGAGGACTCCTTTCTCAGACCTTATACAGAAATTAACTCAAGAGTCCAAAGGTGCTGCTGCTGAGTTTGGATCTACCCACCCAGTGCCACAGATGTCACTTTGACATGTAGTCCCAGTTCCTTTCCATTACAAGTCTAAAATGACAACTCTCAAAGATTAGCTGAATCAGAATTTTCTTACGGAAGAACAGACTCCTCAGAATAAGATTATAGTTGTGGGGGTTGGGGATTCTGGCATGCCCTGTGCCATCAGTATCTTAATGAAGGCACTGGCAGATGAACTTGCACTGGTTTATGTCATGGAACACAAACTGAAGGGAAGGATGACGGCTCTCCAACATGGTAGCCTTTTCCTTAGAACACCAAAAATTGTCTCTGGCAAAGACAATAGTGTGACTGCAAACTCCAAGTTGGTTATTATCACAGCTGGGATACATCAGTAAGGAGAAAGTCATCTTAATTTAGTCCAGTGTAACATGAACATCTTTAAATTTATCATTCTTAATGTAAAATACAGCCCAAACTACAAGTTGCTTGTTGTTTCCAATCTAGTAGATATCTTCACCTATGTGGCTTGGAAAATAAGTGGCTTTTCCAAAACCATGTTATTGGAAGTTGTTGCAATCTGGCTTCAGCCCGGTTCTGTTACCTAATGTGAGAGAGGCGGGGAGTTCACCCATTCAGCTCTCATAGCTGGGTCCTCGGGGAGTATGGAGTATGGAGACTCCAGTGTGCCTGTATGGAGTGGAGTGAATGTTGCTGGGGTCTCCTTGAGTTTGCACCCTGATTCAAGTGCTGATGCCAATAAGGAACAGCGGAAAGAGGTTCACAAACAGGTGGTTAACAGTGCTTATGAACTGATCAAACTGAACGGTTACACCGCCTGGGCCAGTGGGCTGACTGTGGTAGATTTGGCAGAAAGCATGACGAAGAATCTTAAGCAAGTGCATCCAGTTTTCACCATGATTAATAATCTCGGGAATTAAAAAAAAAAATGGCATCCCTAAATGTTCCCTACATCTTGGAACAGACTGAATCTCAGATGTTGTCCAGGTGACTCTGACTCCTGAAGAAGAGGCCTGTTTAAAGAGAAGTGCAGAGATTCCCATGCTCACAAATGTCTGCCTGTTGCCCAAGAGTCCCAATCTGGCCACAGTCAGGGGAGTGTTTACAAATAAACAGCAGAGAGCAATCAACCCCCACCCCAATCAAGATGGCCTGAGATGCATCAGGGCTCCTTACTCTGACAGAAGCTTTGACCAGGCAGCAAGAAATGGCAGCAAGATCGTTCTGAAGACTTCAAAAAATACATGAAGGACTGCAGAAATAGAGTAAGTGCTGAAAGAAAAATATCTTTAAAAGAGGTAGGATCTCATGGTACCATAGCTCACCCAGTCCCTCACCAGTCCCTCCCAGTCCCTCACCAGTTCAGCATGGAGCCAGCCCCCATGATCCCTGTGCACATTCCTAGTCCCAGTTCAGGAGGGAACAAAGTTAGCTTCACCCACAAACAGGGAGCATGTGTGTTTGATCCAATCTGCCTGGTGGAAGCCTGCGGGACTAGCTGTCCCAGAACTTGTCCTATGTGTACAAGGCAGTTCACAAGCCCTCATACAGAGCGCTGTGGGAGAGTCTAATCATGGTGCTTGGGGCAAGGGATTGCAGGCTGTAGAACATAAAGTGTAGTGCCTGGGATCATGAAGAAACTGTTTCCTAAGAGGGGACATTTGTATCCATGTAAAAGGGGAATTCTTAGGGTCACATGTACATGCCCAAGACAACAGGCACTTGCAGAAAGAACCAGGGAAGCACCAGCTTTGATCTGAAGCTAGTCTCTAATCTCATTGTATGGATAAGCATTTAAGGAGAGCATTGGCATAAGTAAAAGTGCAAAAAGTGGGAAAGGTATTTTCTTTTTTTCCTTTTTTTTTCTTTTTTCTTTGGTAGCTTCTGGCATTCAAGGAAAGCTCTGTGATAAACATTAGTTGGATATAAGCTTAAAGAACAGACTCTTCAAAGTCTAAATTCCAGTGATAACTCACTAAAATACCAAAATGTCCAGCTTTCAATGAAAGATTGCAAAACATCCAAAGTAACAAGAAGTGATGGTCCAGACAAAGGAGCATTTTAAACCCTTAGAAGCCATCAATGAGGAGAACCAAACCTGGAACATGCCAAAGGAAGACATAAAAGAAAAGGTCAGAAAATGTTCACAGAGCTCAAGGAAACAAAGAACTAACGGCAATCAGGAATACAAGAGAGGAACACAAAAAGATAAATTGTGAAAAGGAACCAAACAGAGCTGAAGGCTATAGTAACAGACATTTAAAATTCCCCACAAGGGTTCAACAGCAAATTGGAGCTGGCAGAAGAATCAGTAAACTTGAAGATGAGACCATCTTTTCTACTGAAAAGGAGAAAGAGTTAAAAGAGTAAAGAAAGGTGAACAGAGCCTGAGGAACTTATGGACACCACTAAGTATACCAATGTGTACCATGTGAAGATACACCTGAAGTGCTGAGAGTGAAAACCTGCCAACCAAGAATTCCATTTCTAAAACTGTCAAAACAAAAAAAACCCTCAAAAATGAAAGAGTGATTAAGACATTCCCAGATAACCAAAATTTGAAGGACTTTGTCACCACTAGATCAGTCCTACAAGAAATGCTAACAGGAGTGCTACAGGTTGCAAGAAAAGGACATGAGGCAATAGATTGAAGCCATATGAAGAAATAAAGATCTCCACAAAAGATAATGGCATGGTAAATATAAATACCAGTATGATTGTATTTTTTTGTTACTTCCTACAGGCTCTAAAAGGCAAATGCACAAAATGTAATGATCAATCAGTGGTTCTGGACTCATAATGTAAGTAATCCATGACAAGAATTACATAAAGATGGGGAGTTCGGAGGGGTATAGCAATATAGCTTCTGTATACTATTGATGTTAAGTTAGTATCAAAGCAAACAAGATTGTTATTAGGATGTTAAATTTAAGTCCCATGGTAACACAAAGAAAATATCAGAGAATATGTACTCATAGAGTCAAAGTAGAGTACAGGTCACCAGAGGTGGGGGGAAGGGGCAATGGGGAATTAATGCAAAACGAGTGTAGGGTTTCTGTTTGGGATGAAGGGCAAGTGAGAGGGATGGTAGTGAGAGTACTGCAACATTGTGAATGTAATTAATCCCACTGAATGGTATGTTTGGAGAGGTTGGGATGGGAAGATTTATGTTGCATGCTTTCACAATTAAAAGGAAAAAGGAGATAAACTAAAATGAAAAAGAAAAAGAAAAGTGCAGATACACTTTGGAGGATCCCCAAAAAGCTGCAATTTTAAAGTCTCCTAATGTTGTACCACTTCACTATCGAGGTTACACGGGATTTTAGTTGGGGTTTGTGCATGTTATCCTTTTTATCTGATCTATGATTAAAGTAGTAGTGTTAACGTGATGTAGGGAAAACATCAATTTCTTAACGTTAGAAGTAGAAATATTTCATAAAACCTTACAGCTATATCCTGATGCTGGAGATGATACTTATCTTGTCTAGTCCCAAACTGATTAGTATAAAACAGTTCACCTGTGAGGCCCAGTGCCAATGGTGCACATGCTGCAGCTGCCTTTCAAATCAGAAGAAAGTATGGTTACTGCGTGTTATATACCTTTTTGTTCCTTCACCCAACATGCCGGGTCCAACTTCTTTCCCCCAAATCAATCACATTCTAGATTCCAAGGTTTAAATCCAATATTGCATGTCTTGTGCGTTACTGTTCTAAAGGATATTTGTGTACCAAATGTATCATAGTGCACACTGCCATGTAATGTATATAGATTTACCTATAAGCAACGCAACCAACTATTCAAATGCCACACCTTTAAAACACCAAATAAACCATGAACGGTGAGAAAAAAATGAACTCAAAATGGATCAAATACCTAAATATAAAAGTCAGGACTATAAAACTCCTAGAAGAAAACGTAGATTATCATCTTAGGCAATAGTTTCTGACTTTACACCCAAAGCAAAAACAACAAAAGAAAAGAAAATAGATAAATGGGACCTCATCAAAATTAAAAAGTTTTGTACATCATAAGTCTTTAACACGAAAGTGAAAAGACCACCTACTCAATGGGAGAAAATGTTTGAAAACCACATATTCAATAATGGTTTGACATCCAGAATATACAGAGAAAGCCTACAACTCAACAATAAAATGACAAACAACCCAATTTAAAAATGGACAAAAGCCTTGAGTAGACATTTCTCAGAAGAGGAAATACAAATGGCTAAACACCACATGAAAGGTGGCCAACGTCACCAGCTATCGGGGAAATGCAAATCAAAAGTACAATAAGATGCCATTTCATACCCACTAGGATGGCTACTGAAAAAAACCCAGAAAGATACAAGTATTGGAGAAATATGAACATTCATCCATTGTCGTTGGGGATGTAAAATGGTGCAGCCGCTGTGGAAAACAATTTTGCACTTCCTCAGATAGCTAAGTATACAATTACCACATGACCCAGCAAGCCATCTACTAGGTATATACCCCAAAAGAATTGCAATCAGGGACTCAGATATGTGCACACCATTGTTCATGGATGCATTTTTTTATAACTACCAAAAGATGGTAGCAACCCAAGTTTTCATCAACCAATGACTGGATAAACAAAATGTGGTATATCCGTACAATGGAGTACTTATTCAGCCTATAAAAAGCAGTGTAGTCCTGCTACATGTGACAACGTTGATTAACCCCGAAGACATTATTTTGCGTGAAGTAAGCCAGACTGTAAAGGGCAACTTGTATTATCTCACTGATAGGAACTAGTTAGAATAAGCAAACTCACAGAGTTAGTATATAGAATATAGGTTGCCAGTGTCTGGGTTGGGAGTAGGGAATGGGAAGTTAATGCTTAATTTATACAGGCTGATTATAAAGTTCTGGAAATGGATGGTGGTGATGGCAGCACAACATTGTAAGTGTAATTAACAGCACTGAAATATATACGTGAATGTGGTTAAAAGGGGAAATTTTAGATCATATATATGTTACTAAAATAAAAATTAAAAGATAAAATAGGACTATATAACACAGTGACCCCTACTGTAAACAATGGACTATGGTAAAATAAAAATAAAATAAAATAAAAATGTTATTTTATCAATTGTAACAAATGTACTTCACTAATGTAAGATGTTAGGAATAGGGTGGTATATGTGAAAAAAGATACACCCTAATTATAAACTATGGAGTAGGTAATAGTACAATTCTAATATTCTGTCATCAGTTGTAACAAAGGAACCACACTAATGCAAAATCTTACTAATGGAGTAGGGGAGGTATATGGTACAATATTTTTTCCATGGTTTTCTGTAAATCTACAACTTCTCTAATGAAAATGTGAAGAAAAAAAAAAGAGCTTTGGTGTTGGGCCTAAAGACACAGGTTTCCATATTCATCTCTGCACACTAACATTAAGCATTTCCTAAGGGCAAGGTTGGCCAACATTTTTATTAGCAATAATCTCTGCTTTCTGATTATCTACAGATTTAAGACCACATAATCCTCCCCTCCTTCAGAGAGTGGAGGGAGAGGGGGAGGAAACAGGCTAAGAGGCTCCAAATCCCTCCTAACACTTGCTTCTTCCCAATCAGCACGATTAGAGCAGTCAACAGCTGTCCGTGTCTGTGTTTAGATCCCGTAAGCCCTGGGACTGGGGAAGAGCAGCTCTGAGCGCTATGCCCGGGACCCTGCATGCGCTGGTCCAGGCTGGCCTCCCTGAAATAGTACAAGGCACGTGATCAGCCACCCTTCTGGCAGTGAGCAGGGCAGGGATCCTAGCACAAACAGGTAGGCAAAGCAAAGGGCCCATCTCTCCTGGCCATGCTGAAACCGAGCGAGAGGAGGCGGTCTTGGAACTACAAACCCTGGAACACTCCCGAGAGTGCAGAGGAGCTCCACGCAGAGGGCAGCCAACACCGCAGGAGCATCTGCTCCGTGGGAGAATCCGCCGGCTCCCAGGCCAGCATCCAACTGTGGACCGAGGGCAACTATAACTACTACATCGAGGAGGACGATGAGGAAGAGGAGCAGTGGAAGGACGACCCAGCCGAGGAGATCCAGCAGGCAGAAGAGGCCACCACAGCCCAGCCGGACCGCCGCACCGACCCTCCAGTCCTGTCGTCCACGCTAAACGTGAACGTGGGCGGCCGCAGCTACCGCCTGGACTACCGCGACCTGGCTTTCTACCCCAAGACGCGCCTGGGCCGCCTGGCCACCGCCACCAGCCGAAGCCGCCAGCTGGGCCTGTGCGACGACTACGAAGAGCAGGCGGACGAATACTTCTTCGACAGGGACCCGGCGGTCTTCCAGCTGGTCTACAATTTCTACGCCTCCGGTGTGCTACTCGTGCGCGACGAACTGTGCCCGCTCAGCTTCGTGGAGGAACTGGGCTACTGGGGCGTGCGCCTCAAGTACACGCCACGCTGCTGCCGCATCTGCTTCGAGGAACGGCGCGACGAGCTGAACGAGCAGCTCAAGATCCAGCGCGAGCTCCGCGCTCAGGCGCAGGCCGAGGAGGCCGAGGAGCTCTTCCGGGACATGCGTTTCTACGGCCCGCAGCGGCGCCGCCTCTGGAACCTTATGGAGAAGCCCTTTTCGTCGGTGGCCGCCAAGGCCGTAGGGGTGGCCTCCAGCCTCTTCGTGCTCATCTCCGTCATGGCGCTGGTGCTCAACACCGTGGAGGAGATGAGGCAGCAGGAAGTGCAGGGCATGAGTGGAGGCGACCCGCGGCCCATCCTGGAGCACGTGGAGATGCTGTGCATCGCCTTCTTCACGC
Organism: Myrmecophaga tridactyla; assembly: GCA_004026745.1. Taxonomy (NCBI): domain Eukaryota; kingdom Metazoa; phylum Chordata; class Mammalia; order Pilosa; family Myrmecophagidae; genus Myrmecophaga; species Myrmecophaga tridactyla. Next base: position 29,677 of record PVIY010018553.1, read on the forward strand.
TCGAGTACTTGCTGCGCCTCGCCTCCACGCCGGACCTGCGGCGCTTCGCGCGCAGCGCCCTCAACCTGGTGGATCTGGTGGCCATCCTGCCGCTCTACCTGCAGCTGCTGCTCGAGTGCTTCACGGGCGAGGACCAGCGGCACAGGAAGGGCTCGCTGCGGGAGCACGACCTCGAGACCATGGACCGCGTGGGCAAGGTGGGTCAGGTGCTGCTCATCATGCGCCTCCTGCGCATTTTCCGCATCCTCAAGCTGGCGCGCCACTCTACTGGCCTGCGCGCCTTTGGTTTCACGGTGTGCCAGTGCTACCAGCAGGTGGGCTGCCTGCTGCTCTTCATCACCATGGGCATCTTTGCCTTCTCTGCAGCCGTCTACTCTGTGGAGCACGATGTCCCCGGCACCAACTTCACCAGCATCCCCCAGGCCTGGTGGTGGGCCGCGGTGAGTCTCTCGGCCCTTGGCCCTCCCCACCGTCCTCCCCAGCCCCAGACTCTGGTCCTCCCTTTCCTTATATATCAGCCGCTGGGACAAAGCCCTGATCCTTTCCCCTGCTTTGCAGAAGGACCACTTCTCTCTCGACTCCATAGCTGCCTCCAGTTTACAAGCCAAGGGAGCGACACAAGCGCGGTCAGGGGCAGTTGAGTCGTTTGGAAGTAGCAGTGGGGGTAAAGGGTTAGAAAAAGCAGAAATACTATAATCCAGTAAGTAATTGAACTTGATTTGCCCCTAGGAGTCTCCAAACCTAGATTTAGTCTTAAACCCTTTAACAAGTGCATTTTAACAAGGATGATTGTTCATGTACGTTGGAAGCTTTATTATTATTTGTCATTGTTTGCCACTACTGAGCACCTATTGTGTTAAGTAGATTATAAAGTTCATCTCATTTCAGCATCACAACAATGTGTGGTGGTTGCCATTATGGTTTTAAAATCAGGGAACAGCAAGCTAGACATGGCTTCCATTTCTGAAGGAAACTGGGGCACAGGGAGGGTCCAGGGTCACAGTTCAGTGGTACGTTTAGGCAGGAAAGAAGTAAAACTTGCTCAGAAAAATTGACCCTACTAAAAATCTACTGTCCCTACTTGTAGATAAATCTGAGTGTGGAAAGAAACATCTAAAGCTGAAAATTGCTCCAACTTCATGAAATTTCTTTCAGGACCAGGTATTATGACCCCATTTTATAACTTGAGGAATTAAGGTGCAGAAAGTTTGAGTGTGGACACAGCCAGAGGTGGCAGAGCCAGGATTTGAAACTCAAGCCTGTCCATCCCCAAAACCCAAGCCGGTTCCATACCGCAGCACTGCTTCTTTGAAACTTCAGTTCTTTTGCATACTTTACTTAATTTGTACACTTAATGGATCAGTTTTATTTGTCATTATTTTCTTTGACATTAGCCTTTTTTTAATAACAATTTATGCCACTTACTCAAATATTTCTATTTCTGGTGTGCTAGGCTCAATCTCTAGAAATAAAATGTTGATTTGGATTTGCTCATATCACTGAGTAAGTTGTCATGTGTGCATAGGAAAAAAATGGATGTATTGCTTCCTTATTTCTCTTTTTTAAAAATAGATAATTTATAATAATTTAAAGATGTTAAACAAATACAACCAGTTTTCCCATATAGAAAGCAGGTATTTTCACATTTAACATTGGGTGTGTCAGAACCTACAGTCTGGAGTGAACTTCTGAGAAAAAACAACCTAGGGCTATTTACAGTGTAGGAGGAAGTGTTAGAGCCCCTGATTCTAATCCTGGACCTGCCAATACTTAATTGTGACCCTGGGTAATTAACTGTGACACTACGCCCCACCACTCCCTGTCCTCAGTCTCCTCATCTCTAAAAGGGAGGTTGAACTTGTAGAGCTCTACCATTCAGTTAGTCTTCCTTCCTTGAAAGCAGAGAGCTCATATATTCACCAGGATTTATGCACTTTCTTAGGGTGACGTTAGGCTCCTCCCAAAAAGCTAGCCAAGTGCCGTTTCTCTGATCATATGCCAAAAGGCAGAAGGTCATCCCATAGCAGATAAACTGTGTCTACAGATGGAGCTGATGGAAGATGATTTGTCCCTAGAAAGTGGCATTTACTTTGGGTGAGTAAAGCAGGAAGGAGAAAGAGCAAATCCACCTGCTAACAATATAAGACAAAGTTTTACAGAGTCAAATTTCCATTCATCAGAATATCTTAAAAGGCTGAAGTTTTTACTTTTGTATACTAATATGAAGACTTTGATAAGAATTCTAAAGAATGCAAGGGTCGTTCAGTGGTAGAATTCTCACCTGCCATGTGGGAGACCCAAGTTCAGTTACCTGCCCATGCACTTCCCCAAAACAAATAAGCAAACAAAAGAAAGAAAACAGACAAAAATTCAACAAATGGTGCTGCAGTAACAGGACACTCACATGGCAAAAGAATGAAATGTGCCCCCACCATACAGCATACACACACAAAAATTCAATAACTAATATCAGGTTTCTATTTAAAATAAAACAAGAAACAGAATTTCTTGAAGTGAGTGCCCATTGGTCCCATTTAATTTCTTGATTTGTATAGTGGACAATAAAGTTTAAAACTTCCAGAATTTCCCCTTTTTATTTTGACTGAAAATATTTTACTCAAAATCAATGTTTTGCATAAATTTTACAACAAAGATTGCTTGACCCTACAGATTTTATCCATAACAAGTTTTGTCATTTATTGTTTTTGTCAATGTGAGGTTTTTTTTGAAGTCATTATCACTATCAGACACGATTTTCACAGACCAAATTTTGCATATTCCATCCTTAGCATGTGCAGTTCTAGCCTTTGTCCCTTTTATTCTCTGAGAATTATTTATACCAGTAAAAATCATTAAAAATTAGATAAAAGAATGATAATTTTATATTTTTTTCTAAACTATACTAGGAAAACAATAGGAGGAACTCCTCTAGAAAATTCTAAGACTGCTTTAATCTCCAGAGCTGATATATTATTACTCCAGTTCTTCTCTATACTTTGGGTTACATTTTATATTGTGTACCAAGGGTCCATAAACACTATAGAACAAAGAGAGAAGAATGCTGTCAAAGATATGGAGAAAATACCTTTCTTCCTATATAAAGATGCAAAGTGAAAAGATGCAAGATATCAGAACCAATTCCTCATGTAACTCACCAAAATCCATCTTACTCATTCATTGAACAAAAAAATCTTTTTGAGTACCTCCAATGTGCCAAGTGGTCTAAACACTAGGGATGCAGAAGGAAGGAAAATAAGAATGAGGTTCCTTCCATAGTGGAGCTTACATTCTAGTGGAGAAAAACCAGTAATAAGTAATTTCAGATATTGATGTGTCCTTTGTAGGATAATAAGATAGAGAATGACTTGGGTAGTAGAAAAATGGCATAATCAGAAAGTCTTCTTGGAGAAGATGGTATGTGAGCTGAAATTTGAACAATAGGAAGAAACTTGTCTGAATGCACATGTCTAAACAGACATAAGAATCTGAGAAGTAGAATCCTGCAAGTTACTCTGATCCAATGGTAACCAACCATTTTATTGATCATATACCTTACAATGTAAACAATTTCAAGCACACAACACCTGTGATAAATGTGTATTAAATTATTTACAAATCATATAATTTTATTAGTTATTTATTGCCACAGTAATGCTGCATCATATCCAAAATCTCAATAGCTTAAAACAGTAAGTGTTTATTTAGCTTATGAGTTTTCAAGTCGGTGAATTAGGGTGGGGTCAACTAGAAAGTTCTAATGTTCCTGGTCCCACTCACATGTCTGATGGTAAGCTGACTTACAACAGGGTGGAGGGGGAGATGGGACCATATGTCTCTCATCCTTCGGCAGGCATGCATCCATGGTGGTGGCAAAGGGCAAGAAAGAGGCGGTAAGCCCAATCATGCAACTACTTTATGTGATTCTATTTATGCCATTTGTTCAATCCACTGGCCAAAGTAAGTCACAAGATCAAACTCAGAGTTAAGGGGCAGGGCATGTTAACCCACCCACTGTAGGAGGACACTGCAAAGTTATATGAGAAAGAACTGAGATAGAGGATAGAGGAAGAATTAGATCCAGTGATACAATCATTGTGCTACAGTAATATACTACTGCTCAGATACATTACGCACATCAGAAAACTATACTCATAAACTGAAATTTTAAAGATGAGATAAAGAAAAACATGATTGGTATTTTCTTCTTTCCTGCTAGTGCTGTATCCATTTTGGCATATTCACCCCGCATGAGAGACAGATTCTCTAATCTATTCTTCTGTGTTTTCAGTACTCTATTTTAAGTACACACAGACAACTCCAAATCTGACTTGCTGTTAATGATTGTCGCTCTCTCTATGCCAAGGATCCTGCAACCTTCCCCTGTAATTCAACTCAGGGTTTTAAAACAAATACAGCGATTTTCATTTTTGTGAATTTCCCTACAGCTGCAAGTCAAATCCGTCATGGACTGTTACATCTACAAATGCTCACGCATTAGAATATAAGATAGACCTATCTTATGGGTCTATCAAGTGGAGGTTATTTATGAGCATAAATGCAATAGGAAACATATGTAAAATGCTAGTCTGTAGTAGGTCTGCAATAAATAGAAGCTATTGTATCTGAGTGGTTCATAGTCTTTATCACAGGGAAGCAATAACCTTTGCTTCCAGATTTATTTGTAGGGAAAATAGCAGAAGTGATTCCTTCTCTACTGGAGAAAAGAGAGAGACTGTGATACATACAAAAGGGCCAGCTGTTCCTGCCTGGGAGAGCTTCTGAGTGTTCAAACAGACCTACGTCTGGAGTACGTCCAGCCATGGTGGGGCTGCCCAGCTTGCATGGGTGTGGGAAATGCACAGCACAGCTCAGCAAGAACAATGAGCTCTATGATGAAGCTGCAATCATTGGTCTCCTGTGTGGGTATGTTTTGAAGTAGAAAGGGCAATTGGACCATTCAACAAACCACTTCCTTCTGAGTTTTGCAGAACAAGCTAGAACTATAGAAACCAAAAAAGAAACTATGTCATAAACTCATTCCTGCAAAAACTAACAAAAACCCTTCAAAAATAAAAATTTACCTTTTAGCTGAGGCATCAGGCGCCTGTACCCCCAAAGAACTTGCTACCATCTTTGTTTTCCTAAAATATATTAACATTCCCTTGCAAATAGGTGACCCTTACAAGATTATTGTGATGCTTTCTTTTTATTGATTGGTTGATCATTTTGAGAAGACCCCTTTGGAAGGTGAATCAGTTAGGTTACAGTCGGGAAAACAGAAACCATACTGGGTGTTTCAAACAGGGATAGGGAAATAGATACATAGGTATTAGAAGGCTGGAAGAGCAAAAGGAGAAAGCTGAGATAACCCAAAGATTGGTAAATCGGAAAAATAGGTACCAACCCTAGAACTGAGGGAACTGAGGAAAATAGGTATCTCCCCTAGAAAAGGGGAGAAGGTAGAACCTTGAAGCACAGAGGAGGAGCCACTGTGTAGCTATTGCAGGGATCCCGAAGAGAGCACCACGAGGTTGGTACTGGGACTGCTTGAAGATGCCTGAGCTATAGCTATCTGCTATTATTGGAGGGATGATGGCAGAAATGAGGAGCAAGTATGGAGACCTTTATCTCCTCTTCCCCATTTCCAGTTTCCTAGGCCCATTTCCCATTGGCAGAACGTAACCAGAAGACAGTGATCAGGGGAGTCTGGGAAATATAGTCTGCAGGCCTCCAGTTGCAGAATTACAGAAAAACCTACAGAAGGGGGTTGGGTTTGGGATGGAAGAACAACAGATAAATATCTGGCAGTGAAAGCATTAAACATTTTCCTGGAAACTTCATAAATAGTACATGAGCTGTAAATGAAGCAAAAACTCTTAGTTGCTTTTATGACTTTTTATCTAGTGAGTTCCTGATTGGGGGGGAGAGGGGACTGCCTTTTAGCTCTCTAAATTATGATCCTCCTGTTGACCAGGGCATGAGGGAATTGTAGAGAGCAGGGAGAAGTACCAAGTATGCTGAGGATGCTGACTGTGCCTCTATTGTGTACATTGCTATAGCTAGATTAATAGATCCCCCAAACATGCATTTGTGGTTTTGCCTTACATTTTGCACATTTCCCCCTAACTGCACCATTTATGTACATGTCAGAGCTTGAATATTTAGATGAGGGCTGTTCGCTTCAAGGTGGTCACCCATCACTTCATCCTAACGGGTCTTCCACTGATGAAAACATGCTTGAAATTCCTCTGAGGAATTATCTTCAAAGCCTGTGACAAGTCCATTTACTTCTTCTAAATCTTTACCACTTTGAGGGTGCTTTCAATATTTTTAAATTTTCAAGGTCCGGTTGAAGTTAAGATTGGGATCAAGAGATAACTATCGAGGTGGATAAAATCACTTGTATGAAGGTCATGCCACCGATTCTTCTGTGCAGTCAAAAGAGGACTTCCCAAAGTGTTTGTAGCAACAACAGCATGGATGGGATGAGTATAAGCTTTAGAAAGCTGAATTCCTTGAAGGACAGTTATATATTTAGGTGTGTAATAATTTTAGCCAAAATTATCAGTCTTTACCATCTCACATTCTTTGGGAAAACTAGAAAGGATATTAGTTAGTTTTGAAAAATCAGGTTTATTTCCTAGGATCATAATTCCTAAAGGCACGGGCTACTGGGTACTGAGACTTAAGCCTAGTTCATTATGAGGGAAGTAAGTATTCCTTGTAGCATGGGAAATTCGACTATGGTCATTCTAAAGAGTTGGAGAAAAATTGGATTCTTGTCTTCCTTGTAATGTTTGGCAGACCAGGATTTGCTTATTAGTGGGTGAACTGCTGGGGGAAGGCCATATTCTGACTTTTGGGATACAAAGGCTAGGAGAAATATGTAAGTTTTCAACAGAATGGTAAGTTTCCAGTTTACAGAGTAGTTGAGCCAGCCAGTTTTTTTCCAGGATAAGATGGATTGCAGAAGTTTTGCTCGCAGTTCCAATCTCAACTCCTCCTAATATGAGAACTCACTCCATGAGGTGACTTGGATCAGCCTGGGGCCTTCAATTTTTAAGGCCTACCCAGGGTGAAATGGTTGGCCTGTGTAACAATGAGAAAAGATTCCCTAAAACCAAGGAACCCCAAGTTCCTATCAGAACAAGGAGCAAGAAGCAGAATATTTGTTGAGTCCACAAAACAGACAATGCATAAAATATATTGGGAATGAATTTGTGGGGACTGGTCACACAAAGCCTTCTGGCAGAAGTGATATTTTTTCTGAACGAGAGACCCAAGATATGCAAAGATATTTATACCATATTATGCACATTAAATATTTACTATTCTTTAGGCCAATTCTCTTTCTTTTGAGAAAAAAAAGGTGAGATTGGAGGTGAAATGAAGCAGCCATTGTGAGATTTGAGCAGAATTTTTAAATAGGTACTTTGTCGTAATTACTTTCTTTCCTCTCTTCTTTCAACCCCCACATGCTAGAACTGTGAGGGACTGGTTTACTCCAAGGCTTCTACTTTGGCCTTTCATGAATGTCTCAAGTTCTAAAGCTACCCCTTCTTGACACTCACCCCTAAATCCAGACTCCCTTTAAGCCTCCTCCAGAGAAAAATAGGCTGAACTAAACGTTCATTCAAAGGTGTGATTGATGGTGGTGGTGATATATGAAAGCTATTACTCAGCTTATACACCTGGGCAGAAATCTGACTCACGTTCTTTTTCCTTTTGGTTGTAGCCAATGACAAGAAGCACACATGCCTGTGTGTGCACACACACACACATACATCCAAATGCAGACAGACTTTGAAGTTAACCTATGATCTGAGTTTATCACTACCTCTCATCACCCTCTGGTCCAGACTGTGGGAAAAGGAGATTCTCTTCCCAAGTTCTAGGGTGCCCTACTCAAACTCCTTCACTCAGCACTGGGCAGTAGCCTGGGAGGTGCCAGTTTCAACAGCCTGTGGCTCTAATAAGCATAAGAACTAACATCATTGCTCACACACCCTGTGCCAGACCCCTTTAATTCCTGTAACAACCCTATGAGGTAGGTACAGTTATTTCCCCTCATTTCAAAAGTAGAAACTGAGGCATAGAGAGTTTGGGTGACTTGCCCAAGACACGTAGCTAGGAAGTGGATTCAGACCCATGTAGTCTCACACTATACCTACTTCGTTGACGTAGTCTTCCTCATCCTGCCTCTCTTAGATGCCTGCTTATGTTCAGCAGGTCATGCCCGAAGAGGAGGGCCAACCTTTCCTTGTTTATGGACTGGTTGTAGCTGTGGTTCTTATCAGCTCCACCAGATGCACCCAGCTAGCTCACTTCTCCATTTCACTCTAAGCACACTTACTCTCAATCACACTTATTCTTAATTCAAACTAACCCTTACATCATCAAAGCAAATGTGTTTACATTTTAAAGCTAATGACCATTTTACTACTGGTCAATAAGGTGATTTTGTACACGGCCATCTGCTGCAAAATCGTGGCAATAACCATGCAAATGGAGGAAGCAAGTGATGTCTCCTGGAGTTGGGCAATGCACAACTGTTGTGAACAACAGCTCTGCCTGAGGCTTCTGTTAGTTTAGCCAATAGTCCGGGACCAATGGGAATCTTAGTACATGAGGCATAAAAAACAGGCCCTGAGGGATTTTCCCAGGGTTTTGTCTACTGCATTGACTGACTAGTCCCTCTGGTAACTGCATTTTTAAAAGCAGCTTGTTAACCTAAATAAATTTCTAATTAGTGGAATTTACAGCAGTGTGACAGGAGTAGTAGGAAGAATTTCATGCACAGTGAACATCTTTTCTGGTCAGTGGTGTCTCACAAAAGTCCCTTCATAAAATAACAAGTGTGTTTTTCTGGACATTTGCAATTAAAGCGTCTTCATATAAAATAACTCATTTGAACTGCCAACAACCGAGACATATTATAATCGTCTCCATTTTAAAGATGACAGAAGGACTATGGAGTTTACTTTCTATGTGCCTGATATTTTCTTAAGTGCTTTTTATTCAGTATCATATTTGGTTTTCACAAAAATCCTAAGAGTTTGGTACATGCTCCTGCTTTAGACAAAGAAACCAAGGCTTAGAGGGTCTGATTGTCTTTCCTAAGGTCACTTATCTGGAAAGAGTCAGAGTTAAGATTTGAACAGAAATGACTGGCACTAAGCCTGAGCTCTTACCAGTACATACAGCGTGTAGGCAAACCCAGAGACCTTTGTCCAAAAGCTGTCCCCAACTGAAGGGAGGCAGAGACCAATGTTTATCGAGCAAATTCTTTACCAAGCACTCTATCGGTTACTTTATATACTCTTAACAATTCTTTAAAGTAAGTATTATTTCCCCCATATTATATATAAGAAAACCTATAAAGGATATTTGGGACGTAAACCCAAGTCTTCCAGCTCAAAATTTTTTGTTCTTTCTATGACACAAGCCCTGTGGGTAAAATTTCTGGTGCCTCCTAAAGTTGACTCCATGGGTAGCATTATACAACCCGCATGTACCTGTCAGCTTTTCTCCTTTCTCTCCTCCCTCATGGTGCTAACAATTCCATTCTTCCTTCCTATGCAGGTGAGCATTTCGACGGTAGGCTATGGAGACATGTACCCGGAGACCCACCTGGGCAAGCTTTTTGCCTTTCTGTGCATTGCTTTTGGGATCATCCTCAATGGGATGCCAATCTCCATCCTATACAACAAGTTCTCAGATTACTACAGCAAGCTCAAGGCATATGAGTACACCACCATACGGAGGGAGAGGGGAAAGGTGGATTTCATGCAGAGAGCCAAGAAGAAGATGGCTGAGTTCTTAGCTAGAAGCAACTCACAGTCCACCCCAAGACAAGAGAACTAATATTTCATAGGACATATAAATCCCATGGACTTCAGTTGACGTGAGAATATTTTGCTCCCTCTTTTTTTAATTATCAGAATTAGCAGTGAAAACACACCTGAAACAAACATACATAAAGAGCATTCAGTTCACAAAGTTCTACCTCTAGAAATGGTCATTCTAGGCTCAAACTCAGACTGTCTCTTCTTGCTCTCATCTGGGTTCTATGTGAGAATCTGATCTTTGCAATGGCATTGAATACTCCTTGACAGGAGCCACATCTTAGACTTCTCTTGAAACTTCTCTTGACACCTAGCTCAATAAATATTTTTAGACTTCAGAATATTTCCCTTGCTTTGAAGAAAAAAAAATATTAGTTTTCCAGAGAGCAGGAGTGTTGCAGCAAGAATTCTGTGGTCTTTGGAATGTAACCAGCCTTGATCAGAATCCCATTCTGATCAGATTAACTAGCCCTATGATTGGGGCAAGTGACTTTAACCCTCTGAGCCTCAGTTTCTTCAAACTATGAAATGTAGTTAGTAAGACCTACCTTACAAGGTAGGATTAGAGATAATATTTGTAAATTCTCAGTAAATGGTTGAGACAGTTGACATTATTTGAATGTGTGTTTTCTAGTCAATTTTCTAGACCAGTGGTTCTCAACCATAGGGTGATTTTGGACCCCTGGGAACATTTAGCACTGTCCAGACATTTTTAACTGTTAGGACTGTGGGGAGAAGATAGGGGAGGTACTGGCATCTAGTGTATCAAGGCAGGGATGTTCCTAAACTTCCAACAATGCATGAGAGTCCCCCTCCAACAAAAAATGACCTGACCCGAAATGTCAGCAGTGGTGAGGTTACGAAACCTGGGTCTACAGTTAACCTGGGAACCCCAAGACTTGACCTAAATGCTGGGGCTACGAAACGTTCCAAAGTGTGCTTCTCCCTCCTACCCTTGCAAGGAGTTCCCACACTGTCCTCACTTCTCAGTGCTCTTTTCCATGAGGAAAACCCTGCCTTTTGGAAAATTGATCTGGGCCAAGCACTGAGCAAAGAGAGTCTCCCAATTCCCACAGGAAGTGGGTCCTTTCTCCCCATCCCCTATTTTCCTTTTTCTTCCATTTACTCTCTATGGGACTATTAGAAATCTAGGTACTGGAAATTCAAGCCTCATTTGACCTGAGCAGTGATTGCCCTTGTCAGTGGGGCTGGGCATGCTGACCATCACATCGCTCTCAGAGGGCCTACACTTGTGTCATAAAAATAAGCATAATCATTTTATGAGTTCTTAAAATGACAGGTGGGTTATATATATATCACATAATTTCATCTAATCCTCAGTACATACCTGAATAATGTGTTGTATTCTAGGAAGAAACAGAGACCTAGAAAGGTTAAATAGCTCATCCAAATTCACACAGCCAGTTGGTGGTGGAACTGGGCTTCAGACCCAGATCTATCTGATTCCTATGGCGGTTGCTCTAAATCTAAACTTCTGGTCTCAAACAGCATCAGCATCATCTGGAGGGCTTGTGAAAGCAATGGTCACTGGGCCCCATGCTCGGAATTTCTGATTCAGTAGCTCTGGGGTGGGACCTGAGGATTTGCATTTCTAACAAGTACCAGGTGATATAGCGTCCGAACACCACCCCTGAGAATCAGAGGTCTTAATCATTTCACTGGGTCCCTCCCACAAGGAGCTAGGATGGTAAATCTAGGGTGTGGTTGGCAAAGGGGAACTAGATCTCTCTATTAGTCCCAAGACTCCTTAACATCATCATAATCATAATAAACAAATAATTTTTAAATAAAAGCATGTCCTTGATATTGCGTGGTACATACTTCTACTGAAAAGTTATTTGTTGTTTACCTGAAATTCTAATTTAACTGGACATAATGTATTTTTCATTTGTTAAATATGGCAACCCTGTACTATTGCTTTTGGGAGACAAAGTTTCCTCATATGGATGGAAATTAATCTGAAGTCCTAAAACCCAGCCCAGATGGCAGGCCCCTCAGCCAAGGGGGACTTCTCTCCCCTGCCGCCAAATGGAAAGGGAAGAAATTTTGAACGAGGATCCTGGACAGATTTAATCACAAAAATAGTTACGTGTGCAATGGGACTAGAGCACAGCTTAAGTGACCTCCGGCGCACTCGATGCAGCAGCCACTCCTTCCTGTCCCACCCACCCCCTGCTTCCCCTCCCGCAACCTTCCTGCTCCTTCTGAGGTCTTCGAGGGGAGGGGTTTGTTCAGGAAATGCTGGCTGCCAAGGCTTTTAAGGGATGTGGGGAATCGGAAAGGGTCAGTGTCCATCACGCCTTCTTCTTTACTCAAGGCCCAGAGAAACTGACCCAGAGTCACCTAGCAGAAGAGATTCCCTGAGAGAAAGGGGTGGGGAATGGGAAGTGGGGGTGGCACGCAGGGAGGTCATGGTGAAGATAGTGAACTCTTCTGGGTCCCTGGGAGGGTCTCTGGTAAGTGGCAGCAGTCCCCTCCTACCAATCTCACTGGCCATACCTGCTCAGGCAGCTGTGAGGGAGACTGACAGATGGAAAGGAATTCAAACAAAAGGAACTAACTTTGCATGAGCCCCACTGTGTGCCAGGCATAAAACTGACATTATCTCATTTAATCATTCAACAGCCCTATGAAGCAGCTTTCAGAGTGGTCACCTACAAACACTTAGCCACGTTCAACTTGGCACAGGCTTTAGAGTCAATCTGGACTTAAAACCTGGCACCGAACTTAATATGAGGCTGAACCATATGAAACAGCTATTTTATAGTCCAAAAAGAGCCAAATATTGGCAATTTTATATGATTCAACATAACAGTTGTGTGGCCTTGAGCAGGCCACCTAATTTCTTTTGGTCTCAGTTTCTGCATGTAAAAATGGAGATAATATTGTCTTCTTCAGGATTGTGATGATAATTAAATGATATAATTATTTAAAACAGTATTTTGCAAATGTTAAAAATTCAATAAATGAGGGCTGCTCTTATCATCGTCATCATCACCATTACTATAATGCTGGCTGCATGGGCCAGATAGTCACTTGTCATTGAGGAGAGGACACCGTGGGTGAAGACAGCTTTTGAATCCTGTTGCCAGGCCCCTAACTGACCCAGGACCATGCACAAGCTTCTAGCTCAGTCTATCCAATGGAACTTTCTGCAAAGATGGAAACATTACATACTGTTCTAGTGTGCTAGCTGCTGGAATGCAATATACTAGAAACGGAATAGCTTTTAAAAAGGGGAATTTAATAAGTTGCTAGTTTACAGTTCTAAGGCCAAGAAAATGTCCCAATTAAAACAAGTCTATAGAAATGTCCAATTTAAGGCATCCAGGGAAAGATACTTTGGTTCAAGAAGGCCAATGAAGTTCAGGGTCTCTTTCTCCCAAGAAGGCACATGGCGAACATCGTCAGGGCTTCTCTCTCAGCGGGAAGGGCACATGGCGAACAGGGCGTCATCTGCTAGCTTTCTCTCCTGGCTTCCTGTTTCATGAAGCTCCCCAGGAGGCATTTTCCTTCCTCATCTCCAAAGGTCGCTGGCTAGTGGACTCTCTGCTTCTCGTGGCTACGTTGTTCTGCTCTCTCAGAATCTTTCTCGTTCTCCAAAATGCTTCCTCTTTTATAGGATTCAGTAAACTAATCAGAACCCATCTGAATGGGTGGAGACATTTCTCCACCTAATCCAGCTTAACAGCCACTCTTGATTGAATTACATCTCCAGGGAGATGACTTAATTACAGATTCAAATATACAGTACTGAATAGGGATTAGAAGAAATGACTGCCTTTACGAAATGGAATTAGGATTAAAACATGGCTTTTCTAGGGTACATGCATCCTTTCAAACTGGCATACATACTGTCTAATAGGGTAGCCACCAGTCACATGTGACTCTTGAGTACTTGAAATGCGGCTAGTGTGACTCAGGAGCTAAACTTTAAATTTTATTTAGTTTTAATTAATTTCACTTCTAAATGGCATAGGTGGCTAGTGGCTGCCGTATTGGACAACACAGATCAGAACTTTCTGTTTCTGCCTAATGCTGAGCAGCAGCTCTGAGGTCAAGAGGGGTATTTGGCTTTGTGTGGAGGAATGGGACCAAGGGAAGGAAGAAGCCATGGCCCAGAAGCTTGGAAGAGTTTTCAGGACAACACATACACACTGGAAGTAGAGAGTGTGGGGGAAGGTGGACTGGAAGGCTTACCATGATAAAGAAGAAAGAGGATAGAAACCTTCCAATGTATGAACAGGGGGGAAAAATCTCTGCAAAGAACCATATCCAGGTGGGAATACACCATCATGAAAGTGGGTCCAAGGAGCCAACATTTACCTGAGGGAGTGCTGGGCTCCTCCACTGTGCAAGCCTGAGGTCATACCCGATCTACTTAAACTTGTGCTTGCCTTATTTTACCTCAGTTTCATGGAAATAAGTGGACATGGTCACAAGAAACTTTTTCAACAATTAAGGGAAAACATTGGATTATTACTTAAGAAAAAAGAAAAAAAAAGCCATATTTTCAAAGATTCTGGGTCCACAATTCCAAGAAAGTAGGCTTAAATTTTGTGGCACTCCAAATTGCCTTCTCTCCAGCCTACATCCCGGTCCTCAAAGATGAGGATGAAATGTCATCTGCTGAGTTTCAACCTGGCTTCCTTCCTTCCCTCTTCTCCACCCTTCTCCTCTGATGAAACATATTTAAACTCATGTGAGTTTTGTATTCTACTTTGTTTTTCTCCTCTGATTTGCTGGGTCATCTCCATTTGCCCTTCCAGACTCATTATTTACCTTTCTCTGCCCTGCTGTATGGCTTAAAGGGGTTGTCCCCATGGACCAGATCCCTCAAACTCTCTTGCCATCTGGAGGGGTGACAGTGGGGGGTGGAAGAAGGGGGCAGTGGTCAGGTTATTTGCCCCCTACCATCTCCTTGTCTGGCTGCAGCTTGGGCAGCACCCAAGTTCCTACAGCCACAGCTCTGTTGACTAGCCCCCTTGTTTGACTATAGCTCTTATAGATTCTCTAACACTGTTCTCTCCTCTTGTCCCTTCAGGCTTAGGAGTGGGAGAGACCTCTTATTGTTGCTAGTCACTGACTATTACAACACCTATTGTTGGTTCCCTTAATCCCGACCACACATCTATAAATGGAACCTTTATTAAAATGTCTTCAAATAAACACTTGGAGTGTACCATCTATTTCCTGTTGGGAAATAGATTAATTTCCAATTAATCTACTTATATACTGATTAATATACTTCGTCTATCTTGAGAAAATATATTGCTCATAGTCCCTGGATCGCTATAAAAAAGATGAGTCATGTTTATCTGAGAATTCATGCCTCTCTGACATATTACTCCAAAGAGAAATACAGTCCCCAGGTTTATAGAACAAGAGGTATAGTTGGCACACAGATGATTGTCATGCTTATGTGCCAATAAATGATCCTACTTTCCTGTCAAGGGTTTCCAGCTCTGCCTTCCTCAGGAATAGTTTTCAATGACTCCATCTGTTGAGTTGCCTTACCCAACCCCATCTCACACATACAAATGGATTTTTATGAATACACAATGGAACACTGTGCATAAAATAAGTTGGAATATATGCAGCAAGGAACAGAAGTCGATTATTTCTGAGAACCTCAAGAAACTATGTTGTCCAAGCTTCTGTCTTCATTCAAACAAGGCCTTATTAACCTTATTTTATATATGATATAACCAAAACCCAAAGAGGTTAAGAAAAATGTCCAGAGACAGCAAGCATCTGTTTTGCCTTCTGCCATCCCCCTTTCCATGCCCATAGCAGATATTCTTAATCAATCACATCAGTCTTTTCTATTAGAAAGTCTTCTCATCATGATTCTCCAGCAGCCAAGATAGATCCATCAGAGTTGTGGCTCAAAACCTGTTTGCCATCCTAGCAGATGCTCAGACTTGAAAAATTAGTAAGTGGGACTAGAAATTAGGTCTCTAGTCTCTAAATGCACTGTTCGTTTTAAAGCATTTCCCTGTAATGCCAGAAAACCTGTGACGATTATGCCCATACATCCTTAACACCTACTGAGCCTTTGTAAGTCAACTTCCCTGAGCCTCAGTTTCCACCTTATAATATGGATTAAGACTTCACAAAAACTTCTGACACTAATTATCAGAAGGTAGGCAAAACTTTACAAGTTAAGGACACAAGACTGGTCTCACTTCAGACACCAGTCGCAAGTTTAGGGTTTCCCAGAACCACCTTCAATTCTGACTAACTGGCTAGATGTTCAGGGGTTCCTATTGCCTCCTCAGGTTCAAGAATTCACTAGAACAACTCACAGAACTCAGGAAAGCATTATACTTTTGATTATAGTTTTATTATAGTAAAATGATACAACTCAGAATGAGCCAAATGAAGAGACACCTAGGGCATGGTCTAGGAGGATCCCCAGATTGAAGCTTCCATTGTCTTCTCCCTGTGGAGTCTGGACGCATCACCCTTCTGGCTCACCAATGTACAACAATAGTCGAAGAGCATTACCAACCAGGAAGCTAACCCATGCTTGAATGTCAGTGTTTTTATTGGGGTTCCATTAGGTAGACATGCTTGATTGAATCATTGTCCACGTGGTTGAACTTAGTCTCCAGCCCCCTTTCCCTCTGCAGAGGTCAGGCTAATGCCATGTGGGTCAAAAACACAACCCTCTAATCATCATGGTTGGGTTTTCTGGAGAGGCCAACCTCTATCCTAAGACAACCAGTTTGGCTATCCCACCCTGAGTTATCTCCTTAGCATAAATTATTAGGTGTGGTGGCGGTAGAGGGCACTATGAATAATAAAGATGCTGTCATGGTCAGGTTCATGTGTCAACCTGGCCAAGTTGTGGTACCTGTTTGTCCGGTTGGGCAAGTGCTGTCCTATCTATTGCAATGATGACATTTCATAGAATTAGATCATGATCACGATGGCTGCATCCACAGCTGATTCCATTTGTAATCAACCAAAGGGAAGTGTCTTCTGCAATGAGTGATGCTTAATCTAATCACAGGAAGTCTTTTAAGGAAGATTCAGAAGAGACAGGCTCTATTCCTGCTTCGGCTGTGAACCTCTCCTGTGGAGTTCATCCAGACCCTCCATCGGATTTGTCGGCTTCACAGCCTGCCCTGCGGATTTTGGATCTGCATTCCCACGGTCACATGAGACACTTTTATAAATTTTATATTTGCGAGTGTTCCCTGTAGATTCTGTTTTTCTAGAGAACCCTAACTAATACAGAAACTTATATGATTCAGGAAATTCCAAGGATTTGAGGTGAAAAGTCTAGAACTATTTTTTAGGCAAGGCCAAATTCCTTATCATACAGAACGCCTTGTTGTGAGGATTAATTGATACCTATATGGATGTAAAGTACCTGGCACAGTATCTCCCATATAATAGGTGCTCAGCTCATTATTCATTCTTTATAAACAGAATGCCAGTGACATTCACCATCCAGCACTTGCCTTTCCATGATAGTCATTAGGGTCCAAAGTCATTAGGCTGCTCACAAATATTTTAGTTCACCTGGAATATGAGCATGGTACATGGTATTTCCCCACCAATTTGAAGTTACATGTGATCAAGTGATTTGTTCTGGCCAAACAAATGTAAGCAAAAAGAGGCATGTATTATTTTTGGTGGAAGTGCTTAATTGCTACATCTTTACTACCGTTCTCCTTTTCTCGGTGTTGGTAATTGTGGAAAAAGATGTCAAGATGAAATATCCATCAACCAAGGTCCCTAAGTGACAGTGTTGAGCAGAGAATTCCAGACTGACCACTGCTGGACAGGTACTATAAGTGAGAAATGCATTATTGTCGGGT
>PVIY010018554.1:0-47374 GCA_004026745.1 Myrmecophaga tridactyla
GATAGATAGATAGATAGATAGATAGATAGATAGATAGAGAGATAGATAGATAGACGTAGGCCACTGTTTGCTGCTCAGGTGGTGGCATCTGTGGGCCTGACGATGCATGTAGACTTGGCAGAGAGAGCTGTTGGAAGAAAGCCTCCAGGCATCAGTAGAATGAGAATTGAGGGGCATATGGTGGGAGGTAGGATGAAGAAACCATAAATTACTTTGCATATTTGAATAAGTCAGAGGAATCAGGCTTGGGTTTGAATCCCGGCTCTATCATTTCCTATGCGACTCTGAACAAACTGCTTTGCCCTCAACTTCACCCGTAACACAGGGATGCTAATAAATTTTGCAGATGCCATCAAATATAAAACACTTCACATTGTGTGTGTGAGATAAATATTTGCTATGATTATCTGCAACGTTTAACATGTTACGTTTTTCCCTGTGTATTTGCCTTGGAATACAGCAAGACAGAGTTGCTCTAGAAACTGATCCTTTTCTGAGACCAGGCTTTAAAAAGTGTAGTTTTAAATATTGGCTCCACTGCTCCCACAGGCTGGACAATTTGGGGAAATTGATATAACCTCCTCCTTCTGCCATGTGTTCCTTGATCCTGTACAAAGGAAATAGTCAGGATGTTCCAAATTTGTTGGGGGTTGGGGCGGATGGTGGCGCTAAAGGCACCAGTACACACAAAGTACTTAACACAGTGTCTGATTCCTCCATCTACTGGGACAAGTCACTCACCTCGCCGTGCCTCAGTTCTTCAATCTGCGGCCAGTGGATACAGATGTGCTTACATGACTTAGGTGTTTATGGGGTTTCCTCGAGTTAACACGTGTGGAAGATTTAGAATCAGATCCTGCTTCATAGTAGGTGCTCAGTTAATGATGGTTATTGCTACAGTAAGTGCTCAGTAAATAGGAATTGCTGATGCTTCTGGTGATGAACAAGAAGATGATGGTGGTGGTAACTAAACTGGTGCCTGTGATATAGAAGAGAGTCTTTCCGGAACTTGGAGAAGGATTGGGACTGAGCAGCAATTTCCTCCCTCCCTGTGGACCTATGTTCTAAATCATCTTCTATTAAAGCCCCACTGCATAATATTGAGAGGCTGACCATAGGGCCTCCTGGTGAAGTAGCCTACTGAACATTTCCACCTAAAGGAAATGGTCCTCCTCGAATACTTCCTCCCTCCAAATCTCTCCTTGGCCTCTCCTTGTGATTTTTAAGAGAAGTCATTCTCAGTTTTCCTTTCTTTCACTCTCTTATCCCATGTCCAATTAGTCACCAGGTCCTATAAATTCTACCTCAGAAGTATCCTGAAATTCCCCTTCATTTTGCTTGAACCTGCTCAGAACCTTTACCTGCTCGCTTCCAGCCACAGCCTTTCCCAAAAGATCTCTCCATCCTTGTGATTGAGGTGGCCCTGGCACCTGATATGCTCCCTCCATCTAATCTCGCCATCCTTGCAGAAATTCTGCCATCAATATGGGTCAGACCTGAACCCAGTCCCCAACCATGGCCTTGAAGGATCAAACCAGTGCTTGCTTCCCGAGGCTGTCTCATACTGGATAAAGACCCTGGTCACCCTCGGTCCTGTCCCCAAAGTCCTATTCCGTTGCCATTCCCACAACTAGGGCTGCCTAGTCCAGCCCCAGCAAAACCCCAGGCCCCACCTGCCCAGGAGAGACATCACCCACCCCATGCCTGAGCCGCTGCTTACTCCTTTTTCTCCTCTCACCCAATTTACTCTTACTGCTTCTCACCTGATTTCATGAGGATCAGTTTCTCCCCACTCAAAGCCATTAACTACTCTGCTTTTGGAGCAAATGTTCCTGTTTCAAAAACCCTAGCCTCCTCTGACTTCCCTTTTCCTCCAGAGGAAGTGCAGGCCCTGCAGCACTGCATCGGAGACACTTCTGTCTCTTCTGGTATTTCTTCTGGCGCCCCGCTCCTCCTCTGTCTCCTTCCCCACATCCAGCAGCTCCACATCTGACACCCAATATTCTTACCATCTCTGGAATGTGTGAATCCCTGGAGGCCTCCACACCTTAGAACATACTGTTTGGACTGTCTTCAAATCATGCTTCTACTTGGTTCTCCTCAATTGCCTAGTCAATCCCTAATCATGCTCAGGTCAGCACCCAGCTCAGATGCCTCTTCATATTAAAGCCTTTACTGACTTTTCCAGAAAGAGCTAGGTTTTTGCTCTTCCGTATTTTCATACTTTCAACACTTGTAATCCCATTATGCAATTATTTTATTTATTCAAAAATATATAAATTTAATGTTTCAGGGGGACTGTCTCCCTCCTAGGCTCAGCGGACAATGAACTAGACGCTCCCTGCCCTCAAGGAGCTCTCATTCTAGAAGGAGAGACAGTGAACATGTGACAGGCAAGTTAGGGACAAACTGTGATAAACACTTAAGTGAAAATTAATGGGATGAAATGACAGTAATTAAGGAAAGACAAATTTAAAGGAAGGCTTATGGAAAGTCTCCTTGAGAATACGACATTTATGCTGAGATACAGAGAATGAAAAAAACAAACCAAAATAAAAATGGGTACAGTAAGAGCCAGGAAAACTAATTCCAGTAAAATGGAATACAAGTGCAAATGCTGAGGGTACAAAGAGGCAGAAAGAAGACTGGTTAGATGGGAGAGGGAAGCAGAGAGCAGGTTCCTTGGGAAGGAGCTAGAATTCTTTCTTTAAAAAGCTGAGTAACTAGTCCTCAATAAGTATTTGTAGGATAAATGAATTAATGGATAAGTAGTTATTTCCCAAGTGGTGAAAGCAATTTGAAAACTCTAAAAAGGATGACACTATTTTTGTCCTTATTCCTTGATAATTTTCATTTGGCAGGCCCTGGAAGGTAGGAAAGAAAAGGGGGAGGGTGCAGATAAAAGTTGGCTAAGTCATATCAGAGTAGCAGAGGACCATGGATGAGCTGCCTCAACACAAATGAGTTTCCTGGCATTTTTGAAGTCTGGGGGTTTTATCTGTTATTGCAGAATACATATGCACGAATGCAGACTACATTTATCAAATATTGTGAGCAATGAATCATCCACTCAGTAAGGAACGAGCAAACCGCCTCCTCCCAGGAAGCCAGCTGCAGCTTTACACAAGAGCACCCTCTTCTGTGCAGTTGCAGCCCCAGCCTGCTTAGAACAGGGGAGATGGACTCACTAAGTTCTGCGGTAAACCCCGTTCTCTGGAAGTCACTGCTAAGGAAAGGTCCTTATTAGCTTCCTTCCCTGCTTCTGCCATCCAAAAGGTCATGTGATTCTGTATTCACCAGGAACAATTGTCTAAGAAAGTAGAAAAGACAAGAGAGCAGAAGTTGAGCACTTTATTGGAAGGAGAATGGAAGAGCCTTCCACCTAATAACATTCTACGTTGTGACCCAACATTACAGGAATTTCCCAGGATGCTCAGGAGGACCAGCCCTGGGGGCAGCATAATGCCCAGAGACCACAGGGCAGAGAGGTGCACAGAGGTCAAAAAAGGGAGGAAGCCAGCACAGGTCCTGCAAATGTGAGCAAATTGTCTTGTGCATTTTGTTAAGAACTTTAAGACATGGGAATTGGGCTCTGGTATAATTCCCCACTGCTCAAAGGAGCCTTCTTCAGAGCCGAGCCCCAGTACAATAGAAAATGAACTATTATTATAGATCTGGTAAACAGTACTCACTCAAATGTTTCTTGAACAAATAAATGTATTGGCTTCCCATGTCCTTTAGAGGAGAAACATTAAACCTTGTCAGCCCTTCATATTTTAGTTTATTGACCATTTCATATAACCATGGCCACAATAATGTCGCATATAAAACAACCATAGAAATCTCAGGAGCATACAAAAAAATGCATTTATTTCACTCACAAGTCTGCCGTTTGGCTGTGTGGCATTGTTGGTCTCGGTTGAGCTCACTTATACGTCTGCAGCAGCCTGGGGTCAGCTGGGGGACTGTTGATCTAGGCAATGATGGCTCTGGCGTGGCTCAGCTCTGCTCCCTGTGACTTCCAACCTCCTGTTGAGATCAGCTGTCTATCCTGGCCATGCTCTTCTCATGGCAATGGGACAGGTTCAAGAGTGCGAGCCTAAGCATGAAGGCACTTTTCAAGACTCTGCTCCATTGAGGCTGCTTGCATCCCTCTGACCAACACAAGTCACATGGCCAAGTCCACCACCGAAGGAGCAGGTAATTATATTCTTCCCAGAAGAGTTACCTGCAGAGAATGAATACCCCTGGACATGAATCTAACCTACTGCAAAGAACCCTTCTTGTAAATAATTTTCAATTGAGTGGAGGTGGGCAAGTTAGTGTAGATAATGAAAAGATCCCAGGACAAAGAGCCTGGGGCTGGCCGACTGAATGCCTGCTAAGCGCTTTATCTCATTTAGTTCTGAACCCAATCCTATGAGGTTAATCATATCAACCACGTTTTGTAGAGGGAAAGGCAGAGAGAAAATTGCTTAAGCCCACTGAACCAGGAAGTTGCAGAGTCTGGGCTTGAGCCCAGGTGCTTCCTGCTCCCAAACCCAGCTCTTCACAGCGTGACTAGGAGCAGGCATGTTTGGTCGCCCCTCTTGGAGGATGTTGCCCTGATTGGCTCCAGTTTTGCTCTTGATGTCAGCACAAGACAAATTTAGCACCTTTTCTATGTCAGTCTGTTCTAGTTTGCTGGCTGCTGGAATGCAACACACCAGAGATGGATTGGCTTTCAATAAAAGGGGATTTATTTAGTTAAAGATGGTATAGTTCTTCAGAGGAAAGGCAGCTAACTTTCATCTGAGGTTCTTTCTTATGTGGGAAGGCACAGGATGGTCTCTGCTGGCCTTCTCTCCAGGCCTCTGGATTCCAACAACTTTCCCTGGGGTGATTTCTTTCTGCATCTCCAAAGGCCTGGGCTGAGCTGTGAGTGCTGAGATGAGGTATGCTGAGCTGCCTGGGCTGTGCTACGTTGAGCTCTCTCATTTAAGCATCCAGCCAATTAAATCAAACATCATTCATTGCAGCAGGCACACCTCCTAGCTGACTGCAGATATAATTAACAACAGATGGGGTTCACATGCCATTGGCTCATGTCCACAGCAATAGATCCAGGCACCTTCACCTGGCTGAGTTGACACCTGAACCTAACCCCACACAGTCTTTCATGTATTTGGAAACAGTTTTCCTGTTGTCTCTTGGGATCAAGCACACCTGCTTTCCCAGCCATCTTCTCAGTTCATTTTCCCAGAGCACTCACTCTGCTGAGTGTCAGAGGACTATAGGAGGGACAGAGAAAAACAGACCTGTGTAAGAAAATAAAGAGAAAATTTCAATAAAGCAGGTTGTACAATGAAGGCAGGTGGCAAAAATAATAATAATAATAATTGAGAAGACATTTCATTTGTGCTAAAAAGGCCAATGAAGAATTGGGGAAAGAAGAGCGAATATTAAATGTCAGTATGACAAGACATCAGACTACATTTTTAGACAAACTGGCTGTACCCATACCTGGATATTCAGCTCAGGGAACCACATTTTAAGAAAGAATCAGAAAACAGGAATATTTAGAGTTGATCAACTAGAATGATGAGGAAGGTAAAATACTTGAGGAATGTTTGGACATGCTCAGCCTCTTTGTTTGGGAAAAGAGAAAAATTAGGAGCTAGGCAAGAGCTCTATTAAAACATGTAACTGTAAAATAAAAGGCATTGAGATTTTAGGAGGCAAAACTATTACTAAAGGTTAGAAGTTAAAGATTTCCATTCAACTTAATAATTAGAACTCAAAATACTAAATCTGTCCAAAATTATGTTGGATTTCTTTGGGAAGCACCAACTCTCACTAAAGTTTCAAGAAAAGGGAGGACGATCACTTCAGAGAGATGGCAACTGGAGGACAAATTGCACTTGAAGATTCTTTCCAACTTTGGCGTTTCCATAAAATCCAAAGAAATAGCTTTGCTTTTTTCACTATAAATATAATAAACACAACAAAAACAGCAATAATAATCACTTTTCTTTCTATTATGCTTCATAGTTTGGAACACGCCATTGTAGCCTCAAAATAATTTTGTGAGGCAGGTCGAATAGGTGTTTTGTTTTTAGTGCATACATGGTAATTTCCCCACTGACACACGGTCAGCGGAAGCATCAGGACGAGTGCCCGAGAGCTGCTGTAGATGGCCCTGTAGCTGCCTCATCTGATCACGAAGAGAAAGTTAGCAATGACCAGTCTAGACATTCCTGGAAGAAGGAACAGCTGATTTCAGGAAGGTCAGCCAGGACTCTGTGCATGGAGGGCCTGAGATCATTTTCCCCTTAATATCTTCCCTGAGATATCTGCAGTACGTGGACTTTTTTGTGATGCAGTGGAATTCAGCCCACGGAAACCCAATTGGCAAAATGGTCTTTGCCAAATTTAAAAATAAAAAAACATTATTTTTCTCTCTTCAGTTTTCCCATTCTCACCATTGAAGTACATAGCTCCATGACTCGTGTATATCTTACTTCTGCAGCTTCACATTAGAGTGGGTAGAATAATCTGTGCAGATTTATCCTCTCACTCTGCTTTCCTTCCACCCTACCTTCCCTACAGGACTGGATGAGGGACTTGCAGGGAGCAAGAAAGAACCCATCCCCACTCAAGAAAGCTGCACACCAGCCCTCAGCCTCCCTTCCTGAAATGTGGGCTTCCTCACGCTCCCTCTCCCTTCCCCAGGGACATGCTGCCCTCTGCAGAGAAGATTCTGAGACTCATCCTGGACACTTGTTCCCAGGTAATTTTTCAGGTCTGTATCAGTACTTAACAGCCTTTACTCCTCTGACTGAAGGAAGACTAATTAAAATGACAAACCTCACACTGATTTATTACCACCTGAGTCAAAACAATAAACAAACCTACATTGCTAATGAGTTTGGTTCTTTCTCCAGTTCACCTTTCTCTAGACCATGGAAGCCCCAGCTATTCCTCTCACGTAGTTCCAAAGGCAACACAGGGAGGCCATTGTTATCAGCCATGTTTCACAGATGAGGAGACCGAGGTCCTAAGAGGTCAAGTAATTAATTCAAGGTTGCAGTGGTGCGAGACAGATTATTAATGAAACTCAGTCCCTTGAAAACAACCAAAAATTCTTTGTTCTCTAAAAGAATTTTTATTTTAGTTAAATTACTTAAGCCACGGCTACTCAGTAAACATTTCTTGAACATTGGCTGCATGCAGAATGCCGTATGCAGAATGCTGCTTTCAGGGCTGGGAGACCAGTGAAATGGCAAAAGTGGCCTCATCTTCCAGAAAGGAGCTAGGGCACTTGGGGGCCATCCTCTGGTAAAACTCCAAGTTCTGAGGAACAGCCCATGGCCCGGTATGAGTCCAGCATCAGAGGACCAGGAGGCACCCAAGGTCCCAGCATGCTACAGTACGGCTCCTTAGTCCTCGGGCTCCGTTCTTCCATTTATTCATCCACCCCCTGCTGACCTCACTCCTCGTACTGCTTCCACCTCATTGCTCTCCTTTCCAAAATTAAACCCTCTTAGTAGACTCACATCCTTCCATGCTGTTGTTGTTTGTTTGGTTTTTGTAATGCATAGTCTTTAGTAACATGCATTTAAATGATAAAATCGGGTCTCAGCATAAAAATCCCTTCCACAGAGAGATTGCCTGTGACCATTGAACCTAACTTTCCTCTCGCACCCCAAATTCTCCCTATAGTATTATTCTGTTTTATTTTCTTCATAGCACTTATCACTCTCAAATTATTTTGTTAGTTTGATTGTTAGTTAATTGCCTCCCTCCCTCTCAATGGGGACTGGTCTTGTTTATTGTTGTAAACTGAAGGCCTAGAACAAAAACTAGGAGGTAGAAGAAGATCAAGAAATATTTGTTGAGTTAATGAATGAATTCATGTCTTCACTCAATGAGCCAGTTAATCACCTTCCAGTCTTATCTAAATCTACTTTTCCAACTCATCAAGGATTTCTTTCTCACAGGTCCTATTAAGTCAGTCCAGGCAGATTTACTTACTCTCCCATCCACAGATCACATCTATGCTTTCCTCCATGTCATTATTCATCCCCCAGGGGATGTGCTACCAACTGTCCTCTGAATTCACCCCAGACCCAGTCAACTCCCCGCTTACTCTCAAAGCCTTCTTGTCAACCTCTGCTTCCATGACTCCTTTATGCTCCATGAGAGCTTGGCATCTGCTAAAGAGACCACTTATTTGTTTATTTGTTTTCTTAAATCATAAGCGATCTTAATATATGTCGCATTACCATTCAGACTTATATTTTTCTCACCGACTGGACTGGCAGTGTGCCATGCAGAACCAACATGGGTTTTTGAGTCAGGCCTGGAACTGAATCTTAACCCTACGTGCGGGTTTTATCTGAGAATGGTCAAGTTGCTTCTCTTCCCTGAATCTCAGTTGCCTATCTCCACAAAGGGGTGAGGTTATCTGTCTGTGAGATTGCTTAAGGATTTGTGGTGACATGTGAAAAGTACAGAAATAGGGTCTGGGACAGAGCAGGCACAAAATAAACCCTAGCTGTTATATGGGGGATATTTTTATCTTCCAAAGATCTTAGTGTCATTCTGAACACCAGGAAATGCTTTTAGCAAATGGAATTAACAGGGGACTTGATTAACTGTCTCCATATGATCTGATGCCACAGACCTTGAGCTGATTCATTCTAGCACCAACTAGTCGATAATCACCAAACCCACTTATCAAACCATTTTTCCCTACCAACTGACTTTGTCAATTGCTTCACACTCATTCAAGGTAAAAACAACAACAACAAAAAGAAAACTCCTTGATCAACCTTCACCAGGCCTTTGTATGTTATTAGGGACAGTGGGGGCAGAGAGAGGCAGGGAGAGAGCAGAAGAAAAAGCTTAAGAAAAGTCTGTTGACAATTCAGGGATTCCTAGCCTCAACTCTGTTTATACAGATAAATAGAAATATCAACAAATGAATAAATAAAAATAAACTTCCTAATGATACCCTCAATGTACCAGATTCATTGAGAAAAAAAATGACTCAAGTTAGCCGTAATAAGTGACTGTAGCAGCAGGAAACAATTATGTTCTCCTCCATTCCACATACCTGTCCCCAGCCAAAAAATAAAAGGGTGTTGCTGTGTGGTACTAAATGATAAGTAATCCTTTGTGCCTGTGTCCCACTTGTCTGTTAAACCAAAGGGGCAATAATTTCTTACCTCATAGATAACTAGAATTTAGTTAAGTGCCCTACCCTCAAAGCTGAGGAGAAATGGAAACAGGATTATTTGAAAGCAATGTCCCAAAGTCAAGGACTACTCAAGTCTTGCCCAAAATGTATATTTTCCCTGTTCCCCCACTTCACCACATCTCTTCCTTATGATTTTTAATCCATTGGGTCATAGGACAGTGTGATGGTTAGGTTGTGATGTCAACTTGACCAAGTGATGATGCCCAGTTGTCTGATCAGACAAGCACTGGGCTGACCATTGTTGTAAGGATATTCCATGGCTGGTTGAAAAACTGGAAGGCTGGTATCATCAGTCAGATGATTGCAGCTATGGCTGATTATATCTGCCATCAACTAAGGCACACCTCTCACAAGGAGATAATCCAACCAGCTGAAACCTTTTAAGGAAGAAGAGAGACTTTTTCACTGCTTCTTCAGCCAGGAAGCCTCTCCTGTGGAGTTTGTCCAGATCCTTCATCGGAGCCTCCAGCCTCACAGCCTGCCCTACGGATTTTGGACTCCTCCATTCCCACAATTGTGTGAGATCCCTTTATAAATCTCACATTTACTGATATCACCTGTAGGTTCTGTTTCTCTAGAGAACCCTGGCTAATACAGGTAGTGTAACAAACTTGAAATTATGTTGGCTCAAGGTAGAAATAAATCAATCTCTGGTCATTAAAAACATGCAGATTTATCCAATCAGAATAATCATTTCCCAAACTTCCTTCCTTTAGAGGATGGCTTTATAAACCGGGAAATTCTTCAATGCTTGTGTTTGCAATGCTTCCCCTTTGACAGGTGTTGCTATCTGTTGGATGAACTTAAAACCACCTCTTTACAGTGAGGTAGAAAGCTTCCCCCTTGCTGTCCTCCTCCCCCTTCTGCAGGCCGATTTCAGGTACCTCAGTGACAACCATGCTTGCTTCATTACTGAGAATAAGATTGCTCTCTTATACCAGAGGTGAAGATATATAATATTTATTTTTCAAATTGAAATTAGACTGTACCAGCCCACTTCTTACTTTTTAAATTTTTATTTATTTTTTTGCATGGGCAGGCACCAGGAATCAAACCCGGGTCTCCGGCATGGCAGGCGAGAGTTCTGCCTGCTGAGCCACCATGGCCCACCCAAGCCCACTACTTATTGAGTTTTCTAAATATCACCTAGAAATTTTAGGTGTATTTTCCCAGATAAAATTTAGTGTGAATGAACTTTGGAACCAGAAGTGGGGTTCCTTTAGACTATTGCCAACTGGTCAATCAGGGCTAATGTCCCCTTCTATCCCAAAGGACAAGGGATTGGGAGAGGCTGGTTATCTGCTCTTCATTGTGATGTAGTAAAAATATGCTCCCACGAATGTTCAGAGATCTGCTCTGATTCTCTCAGGAAAGAAGAGCCACCAGCATCCAAGTGGGTGCTTATATAAACCCCCAATTTCTTTGATACTGAGAAAATTAACATGTTATTTTATTAAAGATCATAGATGCACCATTTTCCTCATATGTTTTGGATGGGTGGGTTGGAAAAAGGGAGTTTTCTTTCTCCATCAATTCTTTATAGTCTCGACAATTTTTGAAACCTATTTTTTCTCTTTATTTGTTTTTTATTTTTACTATTTTTTTTATTTTTGCCACCTGTTTTTCACTCAATGAAAAAATTCCACTTGTCCTGTCAGTTAGACTCCCAGTCATTTCCCATGCCACCTGACTTGGAATTTCTGCAGTTAAGAACTCAAGAGCAGTGAGCCCAATAGAGTTCTCAAAAAACACTCCAATCTCTCCACAGTTGCATACTCCAGCTCACATACACAAAGAAACCTATGCCAGAGCTATTTTTACAACAGATAAGTTGTGAAATAGTAAGAAAGTACAAAAGTGGACTGATCCAGAACCCAGATCTATACTTCATTCATTCAACAAATACATATTGAATACCTACGTTGTGGCAGGTTCTTAAAATACATCAGACTACAACTAAGCTCCCATGTACCCCCCAAGACTGTCCTTATGGAACTTATATTCATGTTGGAAAGGATAGAACATAGGCAATAAATAGAAAAAATAAGTGAGATATATGGTATGTTAATAGGTAAAATATACCTGGAAACAATGGAAAATAAGAATTAAAATCAGTTAAGTAGGATAAGGAGAGCTGGATTGGGGACAGCCTGCAATATTAAAGAAGAAAGGATGAGCCTCATCAACAGATATTTGAAGTACATGAGGGAGTTAGCAGTGTAGATACCTGGGGGTAGAACTTTGCAGGTACAAGGGATCAGAGAGGCTAATGTACCTTGGCTGGAGTAAGTGAGGGGAAGCACAGTAAATATGATGTGGCAGAGTTAACAATGGCAGGATTCCATAGGGCATTGCAGACCAAGGTAAGGGCTTGATTTTTAGAGTGCAGTGGAAAGCCATTAGAAGGCTTTGATCGGAGGAGTGACATGGTATGACTTATGAGACTCTGGCTGGTGTGGAGAGATAGCAGAGGGCAAGGGTGGAAGGAAGTCAATCAGCAAGGAGGTCATTGCAGGATCCAGGAGAAAGATGTTGAAGATTTGGAACTGGGTGGCAAGCAGTGGAGGTAGTGAGCAGTGCTTGAGTTTGGGTTATAATATGAAAGAACAACAAATCAGGAATATTGACAGAGAGGAACTGTGTAAGAGTAAAAGAGCTAGGTGAAGGAAAGTGCCACGGTTTTATCCTGAGGCACCGCATGGGAAAGGCTGCAGGAGTAGCAAGTATAGGAGAAGTTCTGAAATTGAATTCTGGACATTTTGAGTTTGAGAAGTCAATTATACATCCCAGTGCAGATGGTGAACCAACCAATGGATACTCCAGTCTGGAGTGCAAGAGTATAGTCTGGACTGAGATAAATTTGGGAGTCATCATTATATAGAGAGCGTATAAACCATGTCAGATGATATCATCAAGGGAGTGTAAGAATATAGGAAAGAAGAGTTCCAAGGATTGACCCTGAATTATTCCAACATGAAGAGTGATGAAATTATATAGAGAAGGCCTGGGGAGCTCTCAGAGCCAAAAGCAAACTGCAAGCCCTACTTCCCACTTCCCCTCTTCGAGGGGTTTTGCTGCATGGGGGAGCAGAGTTAGTCAAGAGGGGGCTATTTTACGGCAAGGCACTAACAGCACACTTGTATGCCAATTTGTATTCCAGCATATCTGTATGCAATGAGAATGATCTGGGAAAGAAGGAAGAGAGAGAAGGCAGAGTTGCTGGAGCAAAGCCTTTGATTGGACCAAAAGAGCAACTTTTAGACAGAATCAAAAGGTGCTTATTTTTCTCAAGCCTTAAAATTGTTTTCGTATCATTCAACTTTCAATTTCACTCTTGTAAACACTGGTGGTTTCTGATGAATAGATAAATACATGTGTTGTGTCCATACAGTGAAATACTATTCCATAATAAAAAGGAATGAAATATTGTCACATGCTGTGGCATAAATGCACCCTGGAAACAGTATGCCCAGTGAAATAAGTCAGACACAAAAGGACAAAAATCACGTGATTCCATTTGAAATGGAATATGAAATGCCCAGATAAGGCAAATCTATAGGGAAAACAGATCAACAGTTGCCTGGAGCTGGAGACAAACCTGGGGACCGACTGCAAGTGAGCCCAAGGAAAATTCAGGGGATTATGGCTGTGTTTTTCTAAATCCAAATTGGGGTGATTTTATATAACTAATTTTGCTAAAACTCATCAAGTTGCACACTTAAAATGGGTAACTTCCATGATTTGCAAATTATAGCGCAATGAAACTGTTTAAGAAGTGGGGGAGAGTTGATAAGAGGATGCATTTGAGGGAAATTGGAGAGGAATATTTGAAACCCAATGGCTGATTGGCTACAAAGGATAAGGGGGAAAAGCCTAAGATGACCCCTTGGTCTTTGTTGGAGAAATAAGTGGTGTCACTTTAATATAAGAAAGATAATGAATAAGTGCACAAAAAAAGTTAAATTAAGCCTAAATGATTCCTTCATTTTATAAACAGAGCAAATCCCTTTTTTAGCCCCTTAATGTTAATGAAACAAGTGAGAGATCCTTTAGAGTAGCACGCCAGAATGGCTGATACAGAAAAAACTAGTCATATTAAGCTCTAGGTGAAGCTGCTATAGTTAAGTGTTAGAATTTTATTTTAGCAGCACAGAGGCTCAGATACCTTTAGAAGCTGTGGCCTATTAGGGAGGCAATAAGCCTCATTTTTTTAGCCTCTTCCCTGAAATAACTGAAGCTCCTTCTCACAGTTACATATCTCAAGGAGTAAAATCTCTACTGAAAAAGCAGCTGATCCTAGGCATTTCTGACAATAACTTAGGTCAGACAAAGACTAGCCTTTCCAGACACTAGTTTTGAAGCAAATTGTCTTTCGGAAAGGATTTTTGTGTATTTGTTTAAAACCCAATACCTGATGCTTTCTCTGAAGCTTAAGCGGAGTTATTTTTTCATTGGCCTTTGAATGAATGTAGTCAAACCACAAAGTCATGGAGCAGCATTTTTTTTTTAACCAATGCACTGAAAAGCAAATTAGTTGGTAAGAGTCAATGTAAAATAATTTAATATTATTTACAAATAAATAAATGGTCTCTAACCACAGAGGTTCAAAAAGTAGAAAAACAAATTATCATATGGAACACAGAGCATTGTCTCTCATGAAAACTTACATATGGTGAAAAAGAGAACATCACATCCGAAAGAACTTTCCTTTTAGTATTCTCTTCTTACTTCATTAAAAATCATCAAAAGTCATTCATAACTTTACTTTGAAATTAATTTTATATGCTGACCATAAACTAGGGTTTAGAAGAGGAAAAGAGAAAGACTTAGCTTGTCTCTAGAAGATACAAAAAGGTGATCTTATCCAACCTCGTTTTTGAACAAAGCTACACTCCTTGTTTTGGTAGAAGCACCCATTTATTCTCTGAGATGTTGGGATGTGGTGAAACATGACTATAGCTGGCAGTAATTATATGGCTTGTCCTTTGCTGGGGAGTCCTAGGATCTCCTCTTCACTTCAGCCACCCAAGGGGTATAGGGCAGAGGGAGGGCAGAGAAGGTATCTGTTTTAGTTTGGAATAGCCAAATTTTGACTTGACATATTTTAGTAAAAATTCAGCAGCAACAACCTTCTGGTCATAATGATTCTTAGATGAATGGTCTCTACATGCTAAATCTGGAGTGAATTTCTGCACTCTTCACCTATTTTCTTCTCAGGTGACCACTTATGCATCAAAAGATAACTGTTGCTCCCTGGGTTGGTTTGAATCTACTGTTATACCTCTGAAAAGCCTTATCTTTCAATCCTCATTCAATATTGTTGGGTGGAATCTTTTTGACTGTTTCCATGGAGATGTGACCTACCCAATTCTGGGTGGTAACTTTTGATTTGGTGGTTTCCATGGAGATGTGTCTCCACCCATTCAAGGTGCTGCTCACTGGAGCCCTTTAAGAGGGAACCATTTTGGAAAAAGCTCGGAGCCAACATTGCTGAGAGGGCTACACAGCCAGAGACCTTTGGAGATGCAGAAGGAAAACACCCGTGGGGGATCCTTATGAAACGAGAAGCCAGTACAGAAAGCGAGCAGACATCGCTGCTCAGAGAGGTGTTCTGCCACCATCAGCCTATCTTGAATCAAGGTATCATTCCCTGGATGCCTTAGTTTGGACATGTTCACAGCCTTAGAACTGTAAACTTGCAACTCAATAAATCCCCTTTTTAAAAGCTGTTCTGTTTCTGGTATATTGCATTCCAGCGGCTTTAGCAAACTGAAATACTCCCTTACACTGGCATTTTCCTAGGCAATCTGAAAAGAATTTTCATATCTATATATAACACTTGATTTTCTGAGTAAATATAAAAAGATAGGTGAAAGCTTTTCTCCACTCAACCCCTTCCCCCACCCGACTTCCTTTCCCTTAATAAAGTCATGAATAAATCATAATAATTTTTACTCCCTCACAAACCCAAGGGAAGCGTGTCTATAGTTTAATAAGTAGGCCATCAAAGCAAATAGAATCTTGTACCTTAAGGAAGAATACATTTGAAAATATCTTTGACTATGATCTTTCTTGGACAAGACAATCGGGAATATTTTCAGGTCACAAAAGTTGAAGGAGGGAGTCAGGATGAAGTTTCTTACTTCTGGGTTACAGGCATTAAGTTTATAGTTGTGCTTCACTTTAAGATGATCCAGTATGTATGAAGGTCTAAAATTCACTACTTCAAACAATGAGAATTCAAATTACAAAATAATTCTTTTTACATAGAAAGCTTTCAATAGATATTTGTTACTGCCAGGTACTTGAAAGAGGATCTGTTCAAAAGAAGGTGGAGAAGGTCACAACTAAGACAAGGAGGATATTAGCCATCACCATTCCTTGAAGATAAAGCTGAAATAAAGATAATCTATTAAAATTAGATCACACACAAAAAAGTGGGGGAAAATATTTGATTAATAAAAATACAATATGCTGTAACTATTTTATAAAATGAGGCACATCTAAAAATTCTTCCCTTTGGTAACAGTATCTGTTCCATTGCCTGTTGCTTTTCTCCAAACAACTGTTAATAGCTTGGTCCCAGGAAAACCGATACTGTATTTCTAGCTTGTGTGGTGCGGCTGGTTGCCTAGCATTGCAGTAAATTTTACAAAACAGTTGGCAGAAGGATCAGACTAGCTTGGCTAAATGAATTAAGCAATCACATAATACTGCAGGGCATATTAAGGAGGAATGTCCAAATTATAGCACTTGATACTCCCTTCTCACAATCCCACTTCCCCCCAGTATAATGCTTTGGCTGACCAGGCTGCAATTTGATATTAAACAAAGTTCTTATTAAGTAGATACAATGAAATAATGCTGAGTGTTCACTGCATTAATGGAGTTAAATGCATTTTATTAGCACTCATTAGGGTGAGGGAAATCTTGGAGCTAAGGATTCATTAGCCAAAGGTGGCCCTTATGAGGTAAGAGCAATTATAGTGCCTGGGGCAGGGGGATGGGGTCTGGGCCACACACAGCAGATTCTGAAACTGTGCCCTCTCTCCTCCATGACTAAGAACAATTTGGGGATGAAATGCTAGGTCCAACTGCAGTTCAGCTGAAAATACGTGCTTCTTTCTAGAGTTGTTAATTTAACACAATGCAGAGGCCACAAAAAGAAAGCACGATTATGATTTATGCTTTACATGTGAAAGGAAGTCATTTACTTCAGGAATTCGGGGGAAAATAGGCTACCAGCTATCCAATTTTGAAGGACTTATTGTGAAAACTGCATTTATTCCAGTTTGTGGTTACTTTGTTAGGAAAACACGCACATGCATGTGTGTACACACCAACACACAGGGTGGAAAAGCCTGTACATCAGATAAACTTTATTTCCTAAACATCTCATTAGTAATAGCTGTCACATCAAAGGACAATCTTCCGTTTAGGCAATCTGAGTAGGTTCGCCAAACACAAACATAACTAAGGTTCCTGGTCTAAGCAATTCTAAATAAAGCCTCTTCAAGAACAGATTTGCAGCAGTTCATGCTTTCTTCTGTTATCAGTAACACTGAAATACACAGGAACTAGGGCTGGAACCTGAAAGCTGTAAAGTTAGGGGTTCACACACATTAATACAAACACACGCACACACCCCAAATCCATCAATGCTCAGAAATGGAAGTTTCCCCCAATAGTTAAATGAAAAATAATCTGAACAGCTATCCTTGTTGAATTGAAATTCACCAAAATAATTCTGAGCTAATTGGTTAAATGATAATCAATTTTAAATAATCCTGGAGCTTCAGAATTGGGGAATTCCAGTGTCCTGATGTTTTGTCTGTGATGTACCCTTCGGCTGTGGTCAGTTTCAGGAAATGTGTCCAACTGCTGGCCTGTAGCTGACTCTCCCTACATCACTGCTCCCCCATTCCTGGGTTCTAGCCTCCCCATTTCCCACTCCCAGGCTTACCTCTGGCTGTTCTATTGGCTTTATAAACCCAGAATGTTCCAAACCATATCCATCACCCCTGTCTCCTAAGTCCTCCTCTTCTCTCAATCTCTACCATCTTCAGGGTCACCCAAGTATGAAACCTGGGTTTCGTTTCTTCCTTTCCTTTCATACGCCATCAGTTCCCTCTTCTTCTCAATTCAACCTCTACAACACACATTAATTCCTTCTTCTCTATTACACTTCTATATTTCAGACCTTCATCAGTCTTCATTTGGACTTCTGGCACCCCCTTAATAATGCAGATAGTGTCCCCTCTCCATTATTCCTCCATTACATGCCATGTTGCACACAAATGCCGCATTTATCTTCCAGGAGCACAGCTATAAATGAGCACCATTTTTCTTGCCTAAAATCTTTAAAGCACCTCGATTCTCCCAATCTGTAAAATGAGCACAGGATGATCTATCACAGAGTTGTAGAGTTCAAACAAGATAAGTAGAGGTCATTTACCTAGTAATCACATGAAGAGGGCTCAATAAAAGAAGTTCTTATTACCACCCATTACACATCTCCTTCTCTTTAGTTCATCTAAACTGTTTGCTGCTTTCTCTTCATGCCATATCTGATTCACTTTCTTTGTTCTCATTTAATTCTCTTTGTCTGGAGTGCACAGCTCTCATCTACCTAAATTCAGATTCTATTCAGCC
The DNA here is from genome assembly GCA_004026745.1 of Myrmecophaga tridactyla. Taxonomy (NCBI): domain Eukaryota; kingdom Metazoa; phylum Chordata; class Mammalia; order Pilosa; family Myrmecophagidae; genus Myrmecophaga; species Myrmecophaga tridactyla. The sequence goes on from PVIY010018554.1 coordinate 17,894, forward strand.
TGACACCCAACTCCAATTAAGTCTTCCTTTACCCTCTCAGATGCCAGGAGCTCCTCCCTTCTCTAGACCACTACAGTACTTCAGTTAGAGTCCTTTAATTACCCTTGCCGTTTCTTTATCAGTTTGCTGTGAAGGGCAGGTTTAGATCCAATTTACCTTTATATCTATTCTCTCAGAATAACTAGCAGAGGTCTTTCAATCACAGTTTTGAACACTGCACAGCTCAAGGAATGTGTTCTCACCACTTCCCTCTAACTTCATCTTGTGTCTATTCAGAAACAAGAGTGAAGTGAAACCTGAAATTAAATAAAGTCTGTGTTTGTTGGAGTAGCTCTTCATGCTTAGATGCTCGCATAATGTGCGCGGTCAACTTGTGCATTTCCTTCCTTTCTTAACAGGATAATACTTTCTGAGAGTTCACCATAAACAGCTGAGTCTTTCTCAGAATATTATGCCAAGTATTTTTGGGTCACAGCCTTTTGCCTTTTTGTTTTGTTTTGATGAAGAGATGGCAACTATCATATTTTCATGTCTTTTTGTATCCCTAATTATCTCCCTTGTACGTGGGCACATACCACCCATATTCTCTGTGTCAACTGCATGTAATGCTGGCACCCGGCATAATTCACCCATACAGTTCAGGCTATATTCACCAAACAATGAAAAAATACCTGGGAATTTGCCAATTACAATCTTTGCAGGATTTGGAGGATGCAGACAAAAATCAATCCACTGGATTTTACAAGTCCAGTTTTAGTTATTTAGTCTATGAAAATAATCACTGATTTGTACTGATAAAACAGCTGTAAGGAGTCTCATCAATTAATTAAAATAAAAAAGAACAGAGAGGTGGGGCAAGATGGTGGCATAGTGACATATGGAATTTAATTCATTCTCCAGGGCAGCTAGTAAATAACCAAGAACAGGATAGAACAACTGCTGGGGGACATCAGTGACCAGACACACAAAGTACATCAGTCTGGACTGAGTGGAATGGCTGAGATCCCACACAGAACTGTAGTCCCCTAAACCATGGAGGCTGGTATCCCTCTTCCACAGGCACAGTAGGCTGTTTCTCAGAGGTGAAAGGAAACAGACTTTACTAGCAGCAAGGGTTCAGCTCAACCGAGCTCCAAATGTGGAATTATTTAACAAATTCTGACTACTGAAAGTAGGCCCCCCAGCATAGATAAACCTGCAATAAGTACTAAAGGAACTAGGAGTTTTTGCCCTGTCAGAATAAAAACAAACAGACGTGCTTTGAGTTGGACAGTACAAAATACTGGAAAAGGGCTGGACCCAAAGAAAAGGGGGCACATAGAGTTTGGAGATACACAGAGCTACCTACCAACTCAAGCTCTTGATTGGCAAACCCAAGGAGTGGGGGCACAGCTATGAAAAGACTTTTTTTTCCCCCTTTACAGCTCATTAGATAGAACTGGATATAATTAAATAGAACAAATAAATAGGACTTTTGGAAGACACAATTTCTTTCCCCGATAATAAAAGAAATTTATCATAAAGACTAATGTGTAGCATAGCACTTAAAATCTCAAGTGTTGTCAACTTTTCTAAATCTTGTCAGGCAGAAGGCAAATGACTATTTTATTGATGCAATTTCTAATGTATTTTGCTCAAGCCTTATATCCTCTCCATATTTTTACCACAGAAAATTATTTTTTAAATGCAAATAATGTCAATAACAAAAGTTAATAGATTTAATCACTTATGATGTGCTACATCAGGCTCTTGCACTGTACCAGGCAAGGGTGGAACTAAAGCTTGTCTGACAGACAAAGTAATTAGTCAGGTAAAAGGGGTTAATTTCCTAAAGGGTATACCTTCCCCAAGAAAAGGAGGGTGGGGTTTAGCCCAAGTGGAATCCCTCCTTCAAGGAATTCAGACCCCAGGAGCTGGAAAACAGAAGCAATCAAAGCCATCCTACTACCTCACCTCTGTCTCAACCATGCCCCTGTCAGGGAGAGTCTGCTGAAATTAAAAGCATCAAATCACTTTAGGCTAGTGGAAAGCCACAGGTATACAAGCATCACATGATGGGAAGGATAGGAAAAACAGAGAGTCTAGACACTTCATTAGAATGTCTGACAACCTGCTGGGTCTCACCCTCAGGGAAAAGTGATGCTGGCAACTGTTTCCTCCTGAGACATGGGCCTGTCTTGTCTGGGAAAATCTGAGTGGGGTCTATAATATCTAAGGAGACCCACCTCGAAAAAACTCCATATAAGCAGAGCAAGAAACAGTAAAACAAGAACTGAAATATTCTGATCAGTTAAAAAGAACCTATGCTGGAATAAGTTCAACTGAATGTCAAAGAACAGACAGAGAACAAAGCCATCCAGCAAGAAAACCCTATTTAAAAGAGTAAAAACAATTTCTAGAATAAATTAATTGAGAAAATCAAATCATACATACCAGTAAAAAATAGAGAATCATACTAGGAAAATAGAAGATATGGCCCAGTCAAAGGAACACTTCCAAATGAGATGCAGGAGTTGAAATAACTAATTCAGGATAATCAAACAGATATTCAAAAGCTCATCAAAAATCAAATCAACAGGTTTAAGGGAGAATATAAAGAAGACATTGGGCAAACATAAAGAAAAACTCAAAAGTTTAAAAAAACAAATTGCAGCTTTTATGGGATTGAAAGGCACAATAAAAGAGATGGAAAAAAAATAATGGAAACCTACAGCAATAGATTTGAAGAGGCAGAAGAGAGGATCAGTGAACGAAAGTCATCTGAAATACAACACACAAAGGAAAATACAGAGAAAAGGATGAAAAAATATGAGTAAGTTCCCAGTGAATTGAATGACTGTATGAAGCACACAAATATATATGTTGTGGGTGTCCCAGAAGGAGAAGAGAAAGGAAAAGGAGGGGGAAAGACTCATGGAGAAAATAATCACTGAAAAGTTTCTATCTCTTATGAAAGACATAAAATTACAGATCCAAGAAGTGCAGCATGCCCCAAACAGAATAGTTCCAAATAGACGTGCTCCAAGACACTTACTAATCAGATTGTCAAATGTCAAAGACAAAGAATTTTGAAAAAAACAAGAGAAAAGCAATCCATCACATAGAAAGGAAGCTCTATAAGACTCTGTGTGGATTTCTCAGCAGAAACCATGGCAGTGGGGAGGCAGTATGACACTTTTAAGGTTCTAAAAGAGAACAACTGCTAATCAAGAATTCTATACCCAACCAAACTGTCCCTCAAAAAATGAAGGAAAAATTAAAATATTTTCAGACAAGTAATCAGTGAAAGAATTTGTAACTAAGAGACCAGCTCTATAAGAAATATTAAAGTGAGCACTACAGACAGATAGAAAAAGGCAAGAGAGAGAGGTCTGGAGAAAAGTGTAGAAATGAATACTGTCAGTAAAAGTAAAAAGAGAAAAAAAATTAGATATGACATATAAAATCCAAAAGTCAAAATGGTTTAAAAAAGTACTTCCTTTGCAATAATAACATTAAATGTTAATGGATTAAATTCCCCAGTCAAAAGAAAGAGACTTACACAGAGAAGACAGGATTAACAAAAGAATATGAATGTTGAATCATTAAATTGATATCTCTTTTAGTCTCCAGTATCTTAGAACAATAGAAGTAACAAACCTAAAAAAAAAAAAAAATAGACTGGCAGAATGAATGAAAAAAAAAAAACCAGTACCTATCTATATGCTGTCTACAGGAGACTCACTTTAGACCCAAGAACAAAAGTGGATTGAAAGTGAAAGGTTAGGAAAAGATATTTCATGCAAACAACAATCAGAAAAGAGCAGGAGTAGCTATTTTAATATCCAACAAATTAGACTTCAAATGTAAAACAATTAAAAGAAACAAAGAAGAACAATTCAATAAGAGAACATAAAATCATAAATATTTATACACTGAACAAGAGTGCTCCAAAATACATAAGTCAAACACTGATAAACCAGAAGGGAGAAGTAACATCTCTACCATAATAGTTGGAGATTTCAATTCCCCGCTTTCATCAATGGATAGAAGATCTAGACATAGGATCAATAAGGAAACAGAGAATTGAATAAATGAACTAGACTTAAAAAACATTTGCAGAACATTACACCCCACAACAGCAGGATACACATTTTTCTCAAGTGCTCATGGATCATTCTCAAGGATAGACCATACAAAGCAAGTCTCACTAAATGTAAAAAGATTGAAATCATACAAAACACTTTCTTGGATCATAATGGAATGAAGTTGGAAATCAATAACAGGCAGAGGGCCAAAAAAGTCACAAATATATGGAGACAAAATCACACATTCTTAAACAATCAGTAGGTTAAGGAAGAAATTACAAGGGAAATCAGTAAATATCTTGAGGCAAATGAAAATGAAAACATGACACATCAAAATTCATAGGATGTAGCAAAGGCAGTGTCATGAGGGAAATTTACTGCCTTAAATGCCTATATTAAAAAAGAAAAAAGATCAACAAAGAAGGAATGTACTGTTTATTTGGAAGAACTTGAGAAAAAACAGAAAATTAACCACAAAGCAAACAAAAATAATGAAGAATAGAGCAAAAAAATAAATGAAACTGAGAACATGAAAACAATTGAGAAAATCAACAAAACCAGAAATTGGTTCTTTGAGAAGATCAATAAAATCAATGGACCCTTGGCTAGATTGACAGAGAGAGAGAGAGAGAGAGAGGATGCAAATAAATAAAATCAGAAATGGAAGAGGAGAAATGACCGCAAATTCCCCAGACATAAAGGAGGTAATGAGAGGATTATTACTTCATAGGAGCAGCTATATGCTAATAAACTAGACAACATAGATAAAGTGGACAACTTTCTAGACAGTCATGAGTAACCAACATTGGCTTGAGAAGGAATAGATGACTTCAAAAAAAAAAATGATCAAAAGTAAAGAGATTGAATCAGTCATCAAGACGCTGCCAAAAAAGAAAAGTTCAGGACCAGATGGTTATGTGATTTCTACCAAGCATTCAGAAAGAATTAGTACCAATCCTGCTCACACTCTTCAAAATGATTCAATAGGAGGGAAAGCTACTTAATTCATTCTATGAAGCCAATATCACCTTAATACCAAAGCCAGCAAAGATACCACAAGAAAAGAAAATTACAAACCAATCTCTTTAATGAATATGGATGCAAAAATTCTAAACAAAATACTTGCAAATTGAATCCAGCAGCATATTAAAAGAATTATACACAATGACCAAGTGGGATTTATTCCAGGTATGCAAGCTGTTTCAACATAAGAAAATCAATTAATGTAACACATCATTTCAACAAGTCAAAGCAGAAAAGGCATTTGACAAAATTCAACATCCTTTCTTGATGAAAACACTTCAAAGGATAGGAATAGAAGGGAACTTCCTCAACATGATAGAGGAAGTATAAGAAAAACCCACATCATCCTCAATGGGGAAACATCATCCTCAATAGGGAAACAATAGTTTTCTCTCTAAGGTCAGGAACAAAACAAGGATCCCACTATCACCATTGTTATTCAGTGTTATGCTGGAAGTTCTAGCCAAAGTAATTAGATAAGAAAAGGAAATAAAAGGCATTCAAACTGGAAAGGAATAAGTAAAACTCTCACTGTTTGCAGATGACATGATACTTTATGTTAAAAATGCCCAAAAAAATCTACAGCAAAGCTACTAGAGCTAATAAACGAGTACAGCAAAGTGACAGGGTACAAGATCAATGCCCCCAAATCAGCATTGTTTCTATACACGAGTGTTAAGCAATTTGAGGAGGAAATCAAGAAAAAAAATTCCATGTACAATGGCAACCAAAAGAATCAGATATTTATGGATAAATTTAGCTAATGATACAAAAGATCTTATATTCAGAAAATTACAAGAAATTGCTAAAAGAAATCCTGGAAGACCTAAATAAATAGAAGGGTATATTGTGTTCACAGCCTGGAAAGCTAAATATAGCTAAGATGTCAAGCCTACCCAAATTGATTTATAGAGTCAATGCAATACCAATTAAGATTTCAACAACTTATTTGCAGAAATAGAAAATATAATAACAAAATTTACTTGGTAGGGCAGGGTGCCCTGAATACCTAAAAATATCTTGAAAAAGAAAAATTAAGTGGGAGGTCTCATACCACATGACTTTAAAGCATATATGAAGCTACAGTGCTCAAAACAGCATGGTACTGATGCATAAATATAGATATACTGACCAATGGAATCAAATTGAGTGTTCAAAAATAGACCATTTCATTTATGGACAATTGATCTTTGATAAGGTGGTCAAACCAACCCACTTGGGACATTACAGTCTGTTCAATAAATGGTGTTTGGAGAACTGGATATCCATATGCAAAAGAATTAAAGAGGATCCATATCTCACACTCTATACAAAAATTAACTAAAATGGATTAAAAAACCTAAACATTAGACCTAACATTATAAACTTTTTAAAAAAATGTAGGGAAATAGTTTATGAAACTTGTAATAGAAGGCAGTTTCCTAGATCTTCCACTGAAAGCACAATCACTGAAAAAAGAAATAGATAAATGTTATATCCTCAAGATTAAATACTTACATGCATCAAATAATTTTGTCAGAAAAGTAAAAATCCAGCCTACACAATGGGAGACAGTATGTGGGAACCATATTTGTGATAAGGATTTCGTTTCCAGAATATATGAAAGGAATCTTCAACTCAACAACAAAAAGACTTACAACCCAATTTTAAAATGGGCAAAAGACACAAATAGGTACTTCTCAGAAGAGGAAATACAAATGGCTAAAATACTCATGAAAAGATGCTCAACTTCACTGGCTATTATGAAAATACAAATCATGCGTCTGGTCATGCTGCTTCCCTGGTTCACATTTTTGAACTCAGATGTTGCTGGTAGCTCAGGCTCTGAGTCCATGCAGCACAACTGACGAGAGCTTACATGTTGGCATTCTTACCTTCGGCCATACTTAGCAACTGAACTGTGCCTCTGCTGCAGGCAGTGGGTGGAGGTGAAAGGACATTGCCCCATACAGGAGGCCTGGGAGCTGGGCTTGTTCAGTCCCCCAGCTTCTTTCCTTGACTTCCATGCAGTTTGCTCATGAATCTGTGCAGTTTGCACTCTGCTGGCTGTCCCGCAGCTACACCTTCTGGAGCCTGCCAACACCCCCATCTCCCTGGCCACGCTCCGACTGGCCTGGATGTAGCCCTCCTTGCCTCTCCCTTCCTTCACACTGTGTGTCTTCTGAGCATCCTGAGCTCCCCAGGATGATATCCAGCTGGCTGTGTTCCTCTGTGCTGCCTTATCTTCCAAAGGGTAATTAGGGTGCTCTGCCTAATTACACATGAAAGGTAGAATAATAACTCCCAAAGATATCCATGTGCTAAACCCCGGAACTTATGGGCATGTTATCTTACAGGGCGAAAGGGACTTTGCAGATATGATGAGATTATCGATGTCGAAGGGGGAGCTCATTCTGACTCATCCAGTGAGCTCAACGTAATGACCAGTGTTCTTAGGAGAGGGAGGTAGGAGGGTCATATATAGGAGTCACATGCAGGAGTCACAGTGATGCGGGGCCACCAGCCTAGGGATGCAGGCAGCCTTTAGAGGCTGGAAAAGACAAGGAAACTGGTTCTTCCCCAGAGCCTCCAGAAGGAATGCAGCCCTGCAGAAATCTTGATTTTAGTCCAACAAACTGATTTCAGACTTCTGACCTCAAGAAGTGTAAGGTAATAAATTTGTGCTGTTTTCAGCCATCGAAAAAAAGAAAATGCAAATCAAAACCACAATGAGATATCATCTCACACCCACTAGAATGGCCATTACCAAAAAGCAGAAAATGACAAGTGCTGGAGAGGATGTGGAGAAAGAGGCACACTTATCCATTCTTTGTGGGAACGTAAAATGGCACAACTGCTCTAGAAGGCAGTTTGGTGGTTCCTCAGGAAGCAAAGTATAGAATTGCCAAATGATCCAGCAATCCCTTTCCTAGGTATATATTCAGAGGATCTGAAGGCAAGGACAGAAACATACATTTGCACACGAATGTTATAGCAACATTATTTACAATTGCCAAGAGATGGAAACAGCCCAAATGTCCATCAACAGCTAAACAAGCTGTGGTGTATACATTACACAGCTGCAAGACAGAATAAAGTCATGAAGCATTTCACAACATGAATGAACCTTGAGGACATTATGCTGAGTAGAATTAGCAAGAAACAAAAGGACAAATACTGTATAGTCTCACTAATATGAACTAACATTAATGAGTGAACTTTGATAGTTGAAGTTAAAAACAGAGATTACCAGGATGTAGAAAGAAGGTAAAGATCGGGCATTTGGTGCTGAAGGAATACAGATTGTGCGACAAGACTGATTGTAAAAATTCAGAAATGGATAGCACAATTCTGCCTGATTGTAGCACAATAATGTAAGTACACTGAATGAAGCTGGATGTGAGTACGATTGAGGGAGAAGGGCTGGAGCCATATATGAAGCCAGAAGGAAAGATAGAGGATAAAGACTGAAACGGTATAACTTAGGAATGCCTAGAGTGGACAATGATGGTGATTAAATGTACAAATAAATGTTTTTGCATGAAGGAGAACAAATGAAAGTCAGCATTGCAAGGTGTTGAAAATGAATGGTTTACAGGAAAAAGTGCAATCGGTGCAAACTAAAATCTCCAGTCAACAGTAGCTTTATAATATGCTTCCCCTGAATGTAGCACAGGCATTATGCCAAAACTAAATGTCAACAAATGGGGAAGGGGCATGGAAGAGGGCATAGATTCTTTGTGGAAGAAAAGGAAATGTCTTCATATGGATTATGGTGGTCAAGGCATGTCTATTTACTTAGATTGGTCTGTATGATGTGTGAATAAAACTGCCTAAAATTGAACAGAGAGTACAAGTACCAGAGAAAATGTGGAGAAAAGAAATGTACCTATATACTGTCGGTAGGGAAATGAAAGATGCAGCCCCTTAGAGGGCAGTGTGGTGGTTCCACTGGAGGCTAGGGGTGGGGGTGCCATATGATCCTACAACCCCATTGCTCAGTATACACCTGGAGGAACTGAGTGTGGGGGCAGGTGAACTCACTGTCCTCCACCCCCCTACAGGGGACATGATTCCCAGGGTGTGACTCCTTGACAACATGTGCCAGAACTCCTGGGATGAGCTGGGACCCGGCCTCACTGGATTGAGAAAGCCTTCTTAACCAAAATGCAGAAGAGAGAAACGAGACAAAACACAGTGTCAGTGCTGAGAGATTTCAAGCAGAGTCAAGAGGTTACCCTGGAGGTTATTCTTATACTTTATATAGATATCTCTTTTAAGTTTGTGGTGTTTTGGAGTGGCTGGAAGGAAGTACCTGAAACTATTGAGCTGTGTTCCAGTAGTCTTGATTCTTGAAGATGATTGTACAATAATAATTGCTTTTGCAATGTTACTGTGTGATTGTGAAAGCCTTGTGTCTGATGTTCCTTTTATCCAAGGTATGTACAGATGAGTAAAAAAAAAAATGGATAAAAAAATAAATAAATAATAGGGGGGACAAGGGGTAAAATAAATTGGGTAGATTGAAATACATTGAGAGGGTGGGGTGAGGGTTATGGGATATACGAGTTTTTTCTTTTTTAATTTTTTTTTCATGCAGTGATTCAAATGTTCTAAAAATGATCATGGTGATGAATACCATGTAATGAAATTTATGTGATGATATTGTGAACCACTGATTGTACACCAGGTTTGGACTGTATGTGCATCAAGATTTGTTAATAAAATATTTTAATACTTTTTTTTTTTGCATGGGCAGTCACCAGAAATCAAACCTGGGTCTCCGGCATGGCAGGCGAGAACTCTGCCTGCTGAGCCATGGTGGCCCGCCCAAAATTTGTCAATAAAATATTTTTAAATAAAGAATATAAAAAAAGAAAAAAGAACAATTCAAAAATGTGACAATAGGGACTTGGTTAAACCCTAGCAGTAGCAGTGGTGGTAGAAATAGAAGTAACACCAAGAAGAAGTTATGTGTATTGTGTGGTTACCATGTCATGAGTTCTGCTTCAAATTTTAATGAATCTTCAAAATATCTGTCCATTATGTATGCTTATTATACAGACGAGAAGACTGAGACTTAGAGAGTTTAAATCACTTTTGAAGGAAGTAAGTTGTGTATTTCCTTACAAAGTGTAAGGACATAAATCTGTATGAAATAAATCTGTAATGAAATAGCTAATATAATGATTGTAGAAGAGGATTTAATGACTTGGGTAAATATTTACGGTAAAGAAAGAGTACTAAAGCTAGTAATAAAATAATTTTATGATCCCAATGTGTGCAGTATAGAGAGGGGAGAAAGGCTAGGCAGACAAATTACCAAAATTTCACCAAGTGCTTTACCTTTGAGTGGCAGGATTGCAAGTAGTTTTATCATTATCATTATCATGTGCCCTGATTATTTTTATGACTCACTTCCTGTAAGTTCTAAATTTGCATAAAGGTTGTGTATTTTTTAAATAACTAATAGGAAATGACTTGTTATCTATTTATTTACCATGTATATGTATGTGTACTTTAGAGACAAAATAGGGAGGGTTGATGCCATTTTTGTCTCCCAGAATCACCCAAGTTCAGCCCTTCGGTTGTAAAGGTGACGTGGTGAAAACTGCTCTGGATCTGTAGCAAACTCTTTTCTAGAAAGCCCCAGGGTTGCAGCCTACAGCGCCTACCCTTCCATGGCTTTCTGTGCAGCACTGTCTGGCTGGACCTCTGAGAACATCACCTCCCTCCCTGCCCCACCAATCCCCCGAGGACTCTTACAATTGGTCCAGCGAGCGCTGACTCCTTTTTCCAGACAACTGACAGGCTCCCCAGCATTCCCACCTCTTCCTCAGCTCTCGTTCCTGATGAGGCCGATTTCCTGGCCTGCCTCCCTTGTAGAAATGCATCCTTACAACATACCGAGCAGCACTCATGGCTGCAGGACCAGAAGATTCAAGTTAGACATCTTCAGTCCCCCTTCCAAGAGTCAGGTCTAATGGTAGACAAGAAGAAAGTTATCTTTCGGATGAGGAGTGGAAGTTTTTGTGCCACTTTGAGCAAGCCAGAAGCCACGAGGGACGGTTCATAGTGACTATAGCAATCTGTGACAGCTTTGAGTGCTTGTTCATTTGTTTGTTTAAAACCGCAAGTTATAAGAAAATGAGTCCTACAGATCCCTTGAATGTGTTCCCAGGATGAAGAAGAATGGAACAAACTGAGTCTTGAGTAAATTTAGGAGTCACTTTGTAAAGTCCCCAGGCTCTGCCTCCACCGCTGACGGTTTTCACAGAAGACATGAGAACTAAGGAACTTGGTTCCTTAGGAAGTCCTTCCTGACCTGACAGTAAATTGAGAAGCAGGAAAAGCAAAGACCATTCATTTTGCCTGTTTCCAGAATGAGAGGGTTGAATCTTCAAGTCTTTTTCAGGTACAGGATTCTAAGAAAGAAGTTGAGGCTAGCTCCCTTTTCTGGCACTGGGGAGAAACATTCTCAACAAGCTGAACAGAGGACCACCTGGCTGGAATAATGGGTGTGACATCCAATTTTAGGTACACCAGAAATATAGCTTTGACATCAGTTTATATAATTGTATGTAATGTATCTTTTGAGCCCCTATTTTGCCCAGTGTTGGGAGGGTTATCTCAAGTAATTCAAGAGTCCTTCCAATCCCTGAGGTAGCAACTACGTAACCAAAATGTCCAAGCATGGAGGGAGAAGGGGGTATAAAGCTTGAAACATTTATTAGTGATTGTATGTTAGTGTTTAGCGTTTCTGTGGGAGACGCCACAGCAGGATTCTGAGCTAGGTCTCCCTTGGCCTCTGCCGATGCATTGTTTTTCCTCTACCAAAGACGAGATGACAATTTCCTCAACCTCTGAGCAAATAGCCTGGCATCTCTGACTCCTGCTGCTGTTAACTGTTGTCTGTGGTTTTTTTTTTTTTTTTGCAAAACCAGATTTTACAATAATTCAATAACATGGATAACTGTATCTAAAGACCAAATCCCATCATCTGAGATGAAATTGAATGTAATAGAAGAACTTCTTTTGTGGGAAAGAAATACATCTGGGATGTGAAATTAATTCAGGCTTTGAGGTTGTGCAGTGGTTATTCATAAGTGTTTTACTGGAATCCATTCTACTTTTTTCCCACTGTGTAGCAGCAATACAGTTTGCATGGAACTGACCCTCCTTTCAGATCATACGCTCTAGCTAGCCTAAGCTTCAGCCCTGGTAGCTGCAGTTAGTTCATTGGTGGGGATGAGACCTAAGGTGGCTCATCTAGAGTGAAACACAGGACTTTTCCTTGAGGACTGAGGAAAGAGAAGTTTTCTATCCTGCTGCATATGTACAAAGAAGTAAGTAGGCCTAGTTTGCTCGAGGTAGCCTTCTTGTGACAAGCAAGTTAACTCTCCCCTGTAACCTTAGGATGACTCTGACTGCATGCAAGCAGAGATATCGGAAAACCTGTGTTCTTGTTGATGGGAGTGAAGCCCCAGATCATATCTCAACTGCAACACTTCTTTCATGACTTCCAGCTACAAGTGCTAATAAATGCCCTTTTTAAAAAAATTTTTTTTTAATTTTACATGGTCAGGCACCAGGAATCAAACCTGGGTCTCCAGCATGGAAGATGAGAACTCTGCCACTGAGCTACCATTGCCCACCCAATACTGGGGACCTAGATGCCCATTATTTTTTGAGCCAGTTTGAATTAAGTTATCTGAAATCTGTCCTGGAAAGCATTATAACAGATATAATATAAACCTATACTGCCTGTTCCTTTGATGATCTCTCTTCTTCCCAACCCTTTAAGGTTTGGAATAAAGATATCTCCTTCTGAGAGAATTTTTATTAGAAATGGCTGGGTACCTGTGGTCACTACCAGTCCTGAGCCACTTTAAACTAAATTTATAGATGGAGGGCTTTTGAATTCCCAGGCGACCCAGCCTGCAAATCCACAGGAGAGCAGGGCAACTTCCAGTTCACATTTACCCAGAGGCATAGCCCTTGCAGCTCCAGCTTAAGATGGAAAGCTATCCTTGTAGATGTAATTTCTGCCTTCTCATGGGAAGACCATGAAAACCAATTTCGATTTTATCTCACTTCAAGCCTCTCCAGGATGGTGGCAAAAAGCTTCCTTTCTGATGGGTACAAAATACCTGGCACTGCTTAAAACTATTTCAAGGGATTACATGCTCAAGTGGCTCCTCTGCTAAATCGCAAATGAAATGCAAATCAAGATATGATAGAGGAAGAAGAGAGAAAGTTCAGCCAAGGAAGTAATTCAGCATAGTGCTATGGATTATCAGGATCCACTCACAGTCCGAAAAAGATTGACACACACACATATACATACCTAACATATTTCCTTTTTCTATCTTGCCTTCTTTTGGTTGCGTAGTTGGGATTCTTCATCAAGGATCTCATGGTAACTAGAAAATGATGGGATTCGAAGGGAGTTTAGAGGTCATCTAATTCAATTGTTCTAATCCCCTGATTTTACAGTGAAGTCCCTTCTCTAAACAGTCTCTTACATGAAGCTTAGCATAGGAAACAGATGAGAGTGAAACTGCTCTAGTAGAGGTAGGGAGGTGGAGCAAGGGATTGCACAACATTTCACCCAGCCTTACCCATCTCTGTGACTGCAGAGACTCTATAATACCTATTTCCCCTTGATCTCTTCCTTTTCAGTACATGTCTTCCTGGCTTCCAGCTTCCAACATCTGCATGTCGTTTGTTTGTCTGGAGCTTTCTTTGGTTGCTGAAACCTGTTCTGCCCATGTGCACAGTAGGTGAGAAGTGCTGGGGGAATTCATGCCCAGTCAAAGCAGACTCAACCTACCAATTTACAGCCCAGTGGACCCTCAGGTAGGAACATCCTGATGCACATGCACTCAAGGTACCATCCACGGCACCTCGGGGAGCTCAAGAAATTATTTTCATAAAAATTCTAAAGTGTTATTTGCCTTTTTCACTGTGTTGACATTTGTACTGACAGTGCAAATGGTGGGGGACTTTCAGGTCCTTAGCTTGTATGAAGGCAAGGCACCAAATTGTACTAGAGTTACTGAATTCTTCACCATCGCATGCTCATGGGTGGGGGCAGTTTCACTTAAGAGTGCTTTTGATGAAGTGGTAAAATGCTTTACATTTTATTAACTATTGATCCTTGAGTGCAAGTCACTTTACTATTCTTTGTGATAAAATGTGAAGTACATATAAAGCACTTCTGCTGCTTACTAAAATATGGACTTTGTTTCAAAGAAAAGCACTTGTGCAAATGCTTGAGTTGCAAGAAAAAAAACAGACAAACTATGCTTATTCAGATGTGGGTACTTGGAAAATAATTTCTCAAAAATGAATAAAAGCAGCCTGTCACTTCAAAGAAACAGCTGGCAGTATTTGTTGCCAGTGATAAAATCCAAGCTTTCAAGAGATAATTAGAATTTTGGAAAACTTATATTCACTACTATGAACTTGACAACTTCCCAATGCTTGACGGCTTTTCTTATGAGATGGGTGGGGATATTTATGAATATGCATTTTGATGTTATACAATTCAATGTGTTAGCATTTGGAATTCCTGCCTAGCTCAGTGAACCAATAATTTCCATATGACCAATGTGTGATGATACAAACTCAAAAATGAATAAAACATCTATTCAAAGTAGAAGATAAACTAAAGGATTTAACTGAAATAAGAATATAAAAATATCATGGATATATGTTTTCAAATTCTACCTTGCAACTAACATTTTCTGTTAATGCAATTTTATTGAGATACATTCACAGAACATAGAAACCATCTGAAGTATACAATCACTGGTTCACAGCATCTCACATAGTTGTCCATACAACCCCATGATCAAATTTAGAACATTTTCATTACTCCAGAAAAGAAATAAAAATAAAAAAGAAAACCCCAATCCTCCTATATTCCTTATTCCCCCATATTATTGACCCAGAATATTGGTGTGGTACATTTGTCACTGTTGATGAAAGTATAGCAAAATGTTACTGTTAACTATAGTCCATAGTTTGCAATGAGACATTTTTCTCATTACCCCTTAATTAGTAACTTCTTGTAATAGTGTCATGCATTTGTTCTAGTTCATGAAAGAACATTTTTTTATTTGTACAATTAACCACAGACTTGTCCACCACAGGATTCACTGTGTTATCCATTCCCATGTTTTAACCTCCTACTTCCCTTCTAAACTTCCTCTTTCTACCACACTCATACACCATTCAGCACTGTTAATTATATCTACAATAACATGTAACCTCTGCCTATACCCAAACTTTTAACTTCAGCATTGCTAAACATTCTGCACATATTAAGCAACGACTCCCCATTCTGTAGCCTCATTGTATATCCTGATAACCTAATATTCTATACTCTAAACCTATGAGTTTACATATTATAATTAGTTCATATCAGTGAGATCACAAAATATTTGTCCTTTTGTGTCTACCTTATTTCACTTAATATAATGTCCTCAAGGTTCATCCGTGCTGTCACATGCTTCAAGACTTCATTCCTTCTTATTGCTGAATAATACTCCATCATATGTCTATATCACCTTTTGTTTATTTACTCATCTGTTAATGGACACTTGGGTTGTTTCTGTCTTTTGGCGATGGTGAATAATGCTGCTTTCAGATCTTTCGGGTCTAATCTCATAACGGGATCGTGGGGTCATAAAGCATCTCTATACTTAGCTTCCTGAGGAACTGTCAAACCGTCCTCCACAACAGCTGTACTATTTTACATTCCCACCAGCAATGCATAAGTGTTCCAATTTCTCCGCAAGCTCTCCAACATTTGTAGTTGCCTGTTTGCTTAATAGGGCCATTCTATTAGGTGAGAGATGATATCTCATTGTGGTTTTGATTTGCATTTCCCTAATATCTAGTGAAGCTGAATATCTTTTCATGTGCCTTTTGGCCATCTGTATTTCCTCTTCAGAGAAATGTCTGTTCACATCTTTTGCCTATTTTTTATTGGGTTGTTTGTCTTTTATTATTCAATTGTAGAACTATATATATATACTAGATATCAAACCCTTATCAGGTATATGGTTTCCAAATATTTTCTTCCAGTCAGTTGGTTGCCTTTTCACCCTTTTGAGAAAGACCTTTGAAGCACTGAAGTATTCGATTTTGATGAGTTCCCATTCATCTAGTTATTCTTTCATTGCTTGTGCTTTGAATATAAAGTTTAAGTGCAACTAACTTTTGAGAAATTATTACCTGTCAAGTTTTGGGCATAGTATCTGTATTTGTTTCTTAAATACTGCCAGAATGCAATATACAAGAATTGGAAAGACTTTTATAAAGGAAATTTAATAAGTCACAACTTTACAGTTCTAAGCCTTAAAATGTCCAAACTAAGGCATCCAGGGAGAGATACCTTAATTCAAGTAAGGTCAAGGGGCCAGGAACACCTCTGTCAGCTGGGTAGTCACGTGGCATCTGCTGGTCCCTTGCTCTTGAGATCCACTGCTTTCAGCCTCTGTTCCTGTGGGGTTCCTCACTTTGTTTCTCCGGGGCTGGCTTTCATCTCTTGGCTTCCCTTGGCTCTCTCCAGGTCTTGGCTTACTTAACATCTCATGGTGACGTCTGCAGGGCTCTAAGCATCTCTAAATATCCATGCCTCTGTTCTCTGAAACAACTGTTCTCCAAGTGTCTACATTTGCTCTCTCTGACAGCTCAGAGGCATCTGTCATTTCTGACTCTCTCCAAAATGTCTCCTCTTTTAAAGGATTCCAGTAGACTAATCAAGAACCACCTGGAATGATTGGAATAACATCTCCATCTAAAATCAAAGGGTCAAAGAGTTACACACCCAATTCAGCACGCCGCAGCTCCATGAAGATAATCTAATCAAAAGTTGCCAATCTACAGTACTGAATCAGGATTGAAAGAAACAGCTGGTCCCACAAGATTGGATCACGATTAAAACATGGCTTTACTGGGGTACATAATAGCTTCAAATTGGCACAGTATCAAAGAAGAAAATCTGAAAGTTATCTGAAAGACTATTAAAATACTCTACCCTTCTCCAACGACATATCTGAGACTGGATTTTTTTTCACGTAACTTCATCTAAAACATATAGCAGCAGATTGATTGCAGAAGCACATATGAGAATCTAGTCTTCTATTAATCCAAACCTTAAAGAGATTTGCAAAAATGTAATATAATGCCACTCCTCTCACATCATTTTTTGTATTGGAAAGGCATTAAAGTTTTTCATAAAAGGTATGCTATTCATTTAAGATGAATTGTGTTTTTTATTTAAAAATAAATATTTAAAATTTTTCTTGGTTTTAATTTCTAATACAATAATTTTATAGATATAACCTACATAAACAATAGCTTTCATGGGTCATCCATAAGTTTTAATATTGTAAACATGAACTGAGGCCAAAATGTTTGAAAATAGCTGTTCCTTACTGTTTCTCAAAGTTCCCCAGTACATAATTTCCAGCTTCTCAGAAGGGTAGTTTCCTTGATGATTTGTTGATTTAATTTCCCTTCCTTTGTCACCTCTTCATTTCAATACCACAACTCCCAAAATCACCTTCTAAATAAACTACTTATATGAAAATATTAATCTTGGGTTCCATTTCTAGGGAAACCATATTAAAAGAGCCTTTGGGTTCTTAAAGCATTTTAAAAGCAATTGAATTCCTCTTTTATTCCACAGAGGGAAAACTGAGGGCCAGAGAGACACGATGACTCACAACAGTCGTAGCTTACCCATAAGTTTACCTAACCCTACTATGACACATTATTTCCATCAGCCACAGCTTTCTGAAAGTCAGTATAATTCCAACATCTTCCCAGTCTACTTATTGTTGTCTGTCCCAACATCACCATACAACATTGGACAATAAGCATATTCATACTATGTGTATCCTTTTGATATTTGCCTCAGTGTTAGAAGTGACTTTTTGTGGAGTATTCTTGGGAATCTAAGGCATAAAACTTCCTTCTGTATACCCCTTGTTTTATTAGTCACTTCATGAAGTCTAAGTCATGAGGTTCCTCCTATTCTATAAGGGATAGAAGGACAGGTAGATGGGTAAAAAATAGCCCCTTCTTTCAAATGTCTTAAAATCTCATATTCATCTTGTCATTCAAAATTTGTTTGATGCCATATTCTGATCTTAGTGGAATTAACTCATCCAATTCTTTATTTTATCTTTCTTCCTAGGTGTTCCTTATGGATGCTCCTTTCTTAAATTAAGATTTTTTTGTTTTGAAGATCAATTTAAAGGGCTGTGTGAGTGAAAGAATATGAGGAGAAAACTATAAACATCTCTGATTTCTTCTATTTTTCAGGAACTTTTTGTGTGGATCTATAGGCAGGTACCGAATAGCTAATTATTAACGACCTATTTTGTATCAGTATTTTATACTTTATAGGTTTTGTAAAAGATGGAGCTAGAATTCTTGCCTAAAGTTCTAACTTCGGATACCATACTGTCAGCCTTTCATTGAAAGAATAAACAAGATTCACAAGTGTAGTCCCAGTCACTTTTTCCCCCTTGGATTCCGAGTGACCAGGCTGATACTTTTCTCAGGTGTTCAGTAAAGTTTGTTACCCAAGCCTTCCCATATGGGTAATTTGGCTACTCAGTTCAGTTGAGCAGTACAGTTGTTTCAAGTCTTTGGATTTCCATCCTGACCTGGCACCATCACCTAGAAGTTATTTTTATAAAGTGAGTTATTCATATACTCCAGAATTACCCACTGTTAATAAGGCAGCACAACAATACTCCTGTCAACTGTAAAAAGAGTCAAAATTGTTCTTTAATATAAAAAATGTGAATCATGTCAACTTTCTTTGGACTTGGTCTTTTAAAACTGATTTGGGACTTGGAGTCTTGAATTGAGTAACTATGTTAGAAACAAATAACAGTGTGCTGCTCTCTTTCTACAAGGCTTTTCTTGGAAGCCAAGAATTTTATG
This sequence comes from Myrmecophaga tridactyla, assembly GCA_004026745.1. NCBI lineage: Eukaryota > Metazoa > Chordata > Mammalia > Pilosa > Myrmecophagidae > Myrmecophaga > Myrmecophaga tridactyla. The sequence continues at coordinate 36,934 of PVIY010018554.1, forward strand.
TGTTCAGGGGAGGCTTATGTTATACTGGGGAGTTCACAGTGACCTTCACTGACACACCAACCACAATGGTAGAACCCCTTTTTTTTTTCCATTATGAGCTCAGAGCCCTATAGGGAGGAAATAATGTACAATAATTAAAAACTTCTGACAATGCTGCTTGAAACCTATGGATGAACATATTTCCAAAGTTCAGACCATTTTATTTCCAGAAAAGTTTTAAGACAAGTCAATTTTTTTTCTGGTGGAAAAAAAAAAATCTGGCAAGCATAACCATGTGAACTTCTCAGTGTTAACATGCTGTGTTGAATATAGTCAGAGCTGCTAAAGAGAACTCACATGAATATACAGCAGGAACCCAAGAATCGAGTTCCCTTAGGAATGGGTGTGAAGACACATTGCCAGTCCATGCTAAGATTGGTATTAGATGATAGTCATTGCTTGACTTAAGTGACAATATTAAAGGCTTGGTTTGGGTAAAATTCCCTAATGACAATTCTGGTTCCAAGTTTAAGCACTTCACTCATTTAAATTATTTTTCTCTTTTAGTATACTGTATATTTTCATCTTTCTAATTACTGGTAAAATACTCACTCATTCATCCTTGTAATACTTTTCAGTACTGTTCACATGCCAGGCATTGAGCTAATTCTTGAGAATACTAAAGCAAGCAACATTAGGTCCCTGCCACAAAACTGCCTACATTTGGTGAAAATATACTCATGGAAGAAAATATGAAATGAAAAGAAAAGTATAAAAAAGGAACTTAAAAAAAAGCCTCTTGCTACATAGCATACCATGCTGCTGGGATAGCTGAAGGTCCAAAGTGCCTGAGTCATGTAGCTAACAGTTGGTGCTGGCTACTGAATGGAAACTTAGCATGGCTATTGGTCAAGGGACTTAGGTCTCCACAAGGACTTCTCCATGGACCGCTGTGCTTCTGCACGTTGTGGTGGCTAGATGCCACAAAGTACAAAATGGACACAGTGCTTTTAAGACCCGGACCTGGGAGTCCCAGAACATTATTTCTCCCACGTCCTACCTGTCAAAACCAGTTACAAGTCTGGTCCGGAATTCAAGGATGTGTGCATACAGAAGAGAGAGGAATTGTTCCAGAGCATCTTTGAAGAAAAGTGACCACAACCACTATTAAGGAGTGAGACACATGTTAGACTTCTAATATACGGAACTGTAATGTTATTTGATTGCCCCCATCTGGATGGTGCTAGTTTGGAACTGATATATATTCCAGAAAAGCCATTTTCTTTCAATCCTGACCCAGTCTTGTACGGCCAGACCTATTGTTTAGGGTGGAACCTTTGATCAGATTGTTTACATGGGTATTGACTCACTCAGTTGTGTGACCTTCTGATAAGATGGAGATGTGACTCTACCCATTGAAGGTGGGTCTTGATTAGTTTACTGGAGTCCTTTAAAAGGGCAAACATTTTGGAGAAACCTCAGATGCAGATGAAGGCACAGATGCTTAACTATTTTATCCTGAACTTCTTTCTCTCTCCCTGCAGTTCCTTTCATACTTAATCAATTCTGTCATGAAATGGACTCTTTTGTTTCATATGTGTGTATGTCATTCTTTCCTTCCCATGATTTGTCAGCCCCTAGAAAGCAAGAAACTTACCCAAAACACCACTCTCTACGAGCTCATTTTCATTTCATGAGTTGATTCAGTAAAAGTTTCCTTAATGCCCTCCATGATTTTAGGCTCTTCATGCTTGTCCGTTGTATGCATTTCCATCAGGATAAGTTTTCTAAAGTGCCCTTCCAGTTATGCCACATTTCCATTCAAAAATTTCTACAGTGTTTCCTAACTGCCTTTATAATAAAGTAAAAAATCTGTTCTTGCCTTACAATGTCCCGCCCTCTCTGTGGTTATAATTTATTTGTCCTAGCATGTGACCTACTCTTCACCCAAAATAACCTTCTCTAGGACATGTTTTCTCTTCTACACAAAGAAGCCAGATGCATTCACATCCATTCTTTTTCTAGCTGCATATCTGAACCTCAATCCCTCAGAACAAGCATTCAATTGATTAATTATTGAGAACAAAGATTTCAGTATCTCACACATTAGTAATGATATCTTCAAAAACCTCACACTTAGATGAGAGGCTTTATGTAAAGCCACAGAAAATCCAAGTAATTTTTTAAATAGATTTAAGGTTTTCTTTCAGGTTTATTTTTTTTTAGAATGATATCAAGAGGTAACTATGACCTGTATTTTGGACATGGCCCTAATCCTTGGGTCACCCATTTAGCACATTTGTTTGGAAAAACAACTTTGTTAATATTCCAAACCATTAATTCAATAAATAGTAATCATAAAAACTCAGGCAATGCTGAAAAATACAAAGAAGAAAATAAATTTCCTAACATTCTGCTACCCCCAAATAATCATCATTAACAACAGTTGAATAGAATTCATGTATTTCTCCTCTCTAAGGTATTAGTGTGTGTATGTGTGTATGTACATAAACATGCACACACAGAGGAAGGAAGGAAATATAAATTAATTATTAATATAATTATTAATTAAATACAATTATTAATTAAATTATTAATATAAATTAATTATTTTGTAAAGTGGAATCAAAATCAACAATTTTAAAACCACTTTCATTACTACAATTTGTATATAATAAAATACGGCATTTTAAATGTGCAATTTGATGAGTGTTGACAAATGTATCAAGCCTGGAACCAAGTAAATCTCATACCATCACCCACCTATCCTCTTGGGCTCCTTCGCAGACCACTCCTTCCTCCATCCCAGGCCCTTGGCCACCACTGAACTGCTTTTGTCATTTTAATAACTTCATATAAATAAAATTACAAAGTATATAATCTTTTGCATTTGGCTTTTTCCCCATTTATCACAATAATTTTCTAAAATCAGTCCCTGTTTCTGTGTCAGTAGCTAATTTCTTTTTATTTCTCATTGTTATTCCATTGTATACACCACATTTTATTTATTCCTTCACCAGCTGATAGTTACATGGGTTGTTTCTAGTTTGGAGCTATTACCAATAAAGCTTCTAGGAACATCCAAGTTTTTATGAGGACATATGTTTTACTTTCTTACCCAAGAGTGAAATTTCTGTGTTATCATGATTAGTGTATGTTTAATTTTTTAAGAATCCACCGCATTGTTTTCCAAACTGACTTTTCCATTTTGTAGTCCCAACAGCAGTAGATGTGAGTGCCCGTTGCTTCACATGCTCACTGGGTTTTATTAGTCTTCTAAACGTTAGCCATTATAGTAGATGTGCAGCGGATTCTCATTGCACACATCCATGTCCTAATGTCCCGAATTACTAACGATGTTGGTCATCTTTTCATGTGATTAATTGCTGTTTGTCTAAAGTGTCTGTTAAAATATTCTGTTCAACTATCCTCTTTAATTTTTTGTTGGTTTTCTTATTGAGAAACATTCCTCATATATTCTGGATACAAGTACTTCATATGTTTAAAAAACTATATGTTTTGCAAATATTTTCTCCCACTTTGTAGCTTGCTTTTTCACTTTCTTAATGCTGTCTTTTGAAGAACATGTTTTTAAACTCTCTAAAGTCCAATTGATTTTTTTTTCATAATATACATTTCCAGTATTGTATTTAAGAAAATTTTGTCTAAACCTAGATCATAAAGATTTTCTCCTATGTTTTATATTAGGAATTTATAGTTTTAATTCCTATGTTTATGATCCACTTGAGTTCATTTTTTTTGTATATGATATGAGGTAAAGGTTTAGCTTTTACTTTTTTCTTTTTTCGTATGGCCACCGGTTTTGAAAAAGTTATCCTTTCCACCATTGAATTTCCTTGGCACTTTTGTTGAAAATCAGTTGTCCATATATGTGTATTCTCTGTATTCTCTATTCTGTTTCATTGATCTTTAGGTTTATTTTAATACAAAGATCAAACTGTCTTGATTATTGAAGTTTAATACTAAAACTTGAAATTATATGGCATAAGAAGTCCAATTTTGTTTCTCTTTTTCAAAATCATTTTGGCTTTCCTAAGTTCTTTGCACTTCTTTATAAATTTTAAAATCATCCAAGAAATTTCTACCAAAATAAAAAGTGGGGTACTTTATAAGATTTTGACTGACATTGCATTGAATTCATAAATCAATGTAGGCAGAACTGACATTTTAACAATAATGAGTCTTTCAATTTATCAACACAGTGTATCTTTCCTTTTATTTGTCTTTCAAATTTCCCTTAGCAATGATCTGTATTTTTTAGTGTACATGTCGTATATGCATTTTTAGGTAGATTTATCCCTATTTCTGATGTTTTTCATGCTATTGTAAATGGAATATATTTTCTAATTAACTGTAAACTGTTTGTTGAAAGTATGAAAATAAAATTGATTTTTGTGTATTGAACATATATCCTACATCTTGATATATTAACCTATCTGTTTTAATAGCTTTTCTATATCTATGGGGGGTTTCTACATAGATGATCAGCCCATCTGTGTAAAAACTGATCTTACACTTCACTTCCATTCTGGATTCATTTTATTTTCTTTTTCCTGCTTTTTTGTTTCTTTTGCACTGCTCTGAGTTTTTATCATGATGGGTGTCGGCTATTGCAAAATCTTTTTCCTACACGTATTTGGATGTTCCTGCGGTTTTCGCTTTGTAGTCTGTTATTATGATGAGAAACATCAATTGAATTTTCGGTGCTGAACCAACCTTGTGAATTGCTGGGATCAGCATCACTTGATCAATGTGATGGTGAAGTTCATGTGTCACCTTGGCTAAGTTTTGGTGTCCAGTGATTTGGTTAAGCAAGCACTGGCCTGATTGCTGTTGTGAGGATATTTCCTGGATTTAAATCATTAGTCAGTTGTTTGCATCTGTGACTGTTTACATTTACAATTAACAAAAGAGACTCCCTTCAACAAGAGAATTCTCATCCAACCAGTTGAAGGCCTCAGAGGAAGAACTGATGATGTTTGTTAGCAATCAGAATGAAGACTTTGTCTCTACCTCAGCCAGCCAGGGTCTCCTAGGGATGCATCAAAAATCTTCATTGAAGAGTCAGCTTGCAGCCTGCCCTATGGAATTTAGACTTGCTCATCCCCTGGTCATGGAACCAATTTCTGTAATAAAATCTCATAATATTTACATACTGTCACCTTTTCCCCCTGAAGAACAGTACACAGTCATGATGTATTAAACCTTAAAAAGTGCCAGCTTTAATTCACTAAAATGATTTTAAAAAATTTTTGCACCTATATTCATGAGAGATATTGGTCCAAAGATATGTTTTATGCTTTTATTTGATTTTGGTATGAAAGCAATGTTCTCTACATAAAATAAGTTGAGACGTGCTCCCTCCTATTATGTTTTCTAGAAGCTTGGGTAGAGTTGATGTTATTTATTCCTTTATTGGTAGGATTCAGGTAGCAGAAAACATTTTCTGTAGCGATCCAGGTAAGCATTCTATTTTGAAATAATTTCAAACTTACAGAAGAGTTTCAAAGTTAATGCAAATCTGGGCGGGCCATGGTGCTCAGCAGGCAGAGTTCTCGCCTGCCATGCTGAAGACCTGGGTTCCATTCCCTGTGTCTGCCCATGCAAAAAAAAAGCAAACCTTATACAGAGAATTCCAACATACCCCCTACCCCAGTACCCAGATTCACCAATTTTTAATATCTAGTCACATTTGATGTATCATTTTATCTATCTATCTATCCGTCAATCCATAGATCATCTATTTTCTAAACATTTGCGAGTAGATTATATACATCGTGCTCCTTGAACATATAATACTTTCATGGGCATTTCCTAGAAATAAAGATATTCACTTATGTATCCACCTTAAATATTCTTATAAACTTCAAGAATTTTAAAGTTGATATAGAGCTTATAGTCTATATTCCAATTTTTTCATATGTCCCACTAATGTCCATTAGAACCTTTTCTCTTCCATTATTAGAACCCCTCAAGCATCACTTGTCGCATTTGTCATTGTCTCTTTGTTGAACTTTCTTTTTTTTTATAGTTGCAGAAACACATATACAGCATAAACTTTCCCATTTTAGCCATTTCAAGGCACACCACTCAGTGGGGTTAATCACACTCACAATGCTGCACTAACCCTACCAATGCCCATTACAGAACTTCCCCATCACCCCAAACAATTCCTCTGCCTTCCACCTCTTGTACTTACAATCTATTTTCTGTCTATTTGCATATTATCCAATATTTTCCTCGTGGTTTTCTTGGGACTTTAACTAAGCATTCTAATCCATAACAGTCTTGTTTGGCTTGATAAGCAACTTAACTTCAATAGCATACACAAACTGCTCCTATGCCACTTCTTCTTCCCAACTGTATGTAGCTCCTGTCAGAAATTACATATTTATACATTATGAGTAGTCCAAAACCATTTATTTATCATTACTTTTTATGTTTTTGCCTTACAGGTCTCATAAGAAGTAAAAAATGGAGTTACAAACCCAAAATACAATCTACTGGCATTTGCATTTACCTATGCTTTACTGGAGATCTTTACTTCTACATGTGGCTTTTAACTAATGTCTATGGTCCTTTCCTTCCAACCTGCAGAACTCCCTTTAGCATTTCTTGTAGGGCTGATATAGTGGTGACAAACTCTCACACCTTTTATTTATTTGGGAATGTCTTCATCTGTCTTTCATTTTTGAAAGATGGTTTTTTTCTAGATACTGTAAAGAATTCTTAGCTGGAAAAATTTTGCTATCATCACTTTAATACATCATCTCACTGCTTTCTTTCCTCTCTGGTTTCTCTGAGAAATTGGTGTTTAATTTTATTGAATCTCCATTGTATGTGGCATACTGCTTCTCTAATACAGCTTTCAGAATTCTCTTTTGTCTCTGGCATTCAACAATTTGAACCGAATATATTGCAATATATGCCTGTTTGGGTTTATTTTGTTTGAAATTTACTTGGCCTTTTGGATGTATATATTCATGATTTTCATTATATTTGGGAAATTTTCAGCCATTATCTCTTTGAATAGTGTCTCTGTTCCTTCCTTTTTTTTTTCCTTCTGGGACTCCCACAATGAGTTTATCATTGGGCTTGATTGTGCCCCACAGTCTCCTCAGGCTCTTTTCACATTTCTTAATTCTTTTTTTCTTTCTGCTTCTCATTCTGAATGATTTTAATTGTCTTGTCTGTAAGTTCACTGAATCTTTCTCTTGCAGCTTCAATCTGCTGTTGAAACTGTCGGTATTGTTTCTCAGCTGCTAAAACAAATTCCATGAAATGGTTTAATGTAAACCATGGGAATTTATTTGCTCATGGTTTTGAGGCTAGAAGAACTCCAAAGTAAAGGCATCAGCAAGGCAATGCTTTCCCCTGGATGCCTGTGGTATTCTTGAGTTGGCCCTGGTGATCCTTGGTCCTTGGCTTCCCCATCACATGGCAATGCCCTTGCAGGCATCTTTTCCTCTCTCATCAGGTTCTGCTGACTTCCTCTTTGCGCTTCCCCTGGAAGACTGTGGTATTCTCGAGTTGGCCCTGGTGATCCTTGGTCCTTGGCTTTCCCATCACATGGCAATGCCCTTGCAGGCATCTTTTCCTTTCTCATCAGGTTCTGCTGACTTCCTCTTCCTTTTATTCCATGTTCAATTTGCTTTGCTTTTAAGGATTTCCACCGCAATGGGTGAAGGCCCACCCTCGTTCAGTGTTGGCACACCTTAACTGAGAGCCTCTTCTAGGCCCTATTTACAAACGGGTTCACACGCAGGACCCGAGATGAGGACCCGAATGTGCCTTTTGTGGGGGACACAGTTCAATTACCCGACACCCTCTAATGACTGTTGTTTATTTGTTTCTGTAACTGTGGTTGTTGACTCTGTTTAGTTCCTTTTCATATTTCTATCTCTTTCTCGATAATTGTCTTTGGGTTCAGCTATCTTTCTTCTGATATCCTTTAGTCCTTTAATCATGTTTTCCTTTAGCTTTTTGAGCATATTTAGGGCCATTTTTTGAAAGCCTTGCTTGGTAAACTCCAAAATATTGTCCTCCCCCTGAAGGTTCCTAAAGCTTTAATCTTCTCCTTTGTAAGGACCATTGTTTCCTGTTTGATTTTTTTGTTTTGTAATCTTTCATTGCAACCTGTATGTTTTGATATTTTAAAGTTTTATTACCAGAGTTTAGACCCAGGGCATCTGTTCCTTAAGCTTATACCCAACTATTGTTATACAGAGATTTCCTCGAATGCCAGGAGGTAGGAAAATAAATAAATAAATGAAAAGGAAAAAATAAAACCGCTCTCCTAACCTTTGCAAATGCTCTCTTTCAAAGCTTAGCCATGCAAATAGTTTAGAGAATAGCCTGAGGCAAAAGTTTAGGAACTCTCTGTATTTTTCTGCACATTCACTTTCTGATGAGCAAGCGTGAGTACCCCAAGGAATTCTTCTAATTTACACCAATATGAATTTCCTCATTCCCCTAGGAAACAGTGTGCTTCTTCACGGTCTCAAGGAAGGCACTGTATATCCCACAGCTAGCATTCCTTTGCCCCAGGCATCAGAGACGTGACTGTTCCACTGCATGTTGTAGGGGGAGCTCCATAGCTGCCTCTGTGCTCAGGGCACATTCTGGGACAGTGAGCCCAGTCACAGTGTTCTTTGGTCCGCCCTGAAGGCAGATCGGCACAGATATGCATAAACTCAGTATATATACATAGGTTACTCTGCTGTCTCCAGAACCTGGACCAGGGACTTGCAATGTGAGCTGGGCTGGCTCCACGCTAAGACAGCAAGGTAATGGGGCAGAAGGATCCAGCAAAGGCTCCATGTGACCTTCCATTTTTGGTTGTCTTTTAACTTGACTCAGAGGTTGCTCTCTTACTGCAATCCTGTAACTGTTTTCTAGAGCTTTGGGAAAGATGTTTCTGCCAGTTGTGCTTATTGTTCAAAGCTTCTTGGCAGACAAAGTCCTGGAGCATCTCATCCCACCTTCTTGATCTGGGTAGTAAATGTTTTAAGCTTTGTGGTGCATGCTGTCTCTGTTAAAACTACTCAAAGCTGCCATGGGAGCAAACAAGCCATCTGTACTGGTTTGAAATGATGTTTGTACCCTAGAAAAGCCATGTTTTAATCCTAATCCCATTTTGTAAAGGCAGCCATTTCTTCTAATCCCTATTCAATATTGTATGTTTGAAACTGTAATTAGTTCATCTCCCTGGAGATGTGATGTAATCCAGAGTGGTTGTTAGGCTGGATTAGGTGATGACATGTCTCCACTCATTTGGGTGGGTCTCTGAAGTCCTATAAAAGAGGAAGCATTTTGGAGAATGAGAGATTCAGAGAGAGTAGAGAATGCTGCATCACCATGAAGCAGAGGGTCCACTAGCTAGCAACCTTTGGAGATGAAGAAGGAAAACGCTTCCCGGGGAGCTTCATGAAACCAAAAGCCAGGAGAGAAAGCTAGCAGATGATGCCATGTTTGCCACGTGACTTTCCAGATGAGAGAGAAGTCCTGACTGTATTTGCCACATGCCTTCTCACTTGAGAGATAAACCCTGAACTTCATAGGCCTTCTTGAACCAAGCTATCTTTCCCTGGATGCCTTAGATTGGACATTTCTATAGACTTGTTTTAATTGGGACATTTTCTCAGCCTTAGATCTGTAAACTAGCAACTTATTAAATTCCCCTTTTTAAAAGCTATTCTGTTTCTGGTTTATTGCATTCTGGCAGCTAGCAAACTAGAACACCATCATAAACAACACATAAATGAATAGCCATGATTGTGTTCCTAAAAATTTTATTATGGACACTGAAATTTTAATTTCATATAACTTCCATGTATCAGGAAATATTACTGTTTGTTTGATTTTTTTCGACCATCTAAAAATTGAAAAACAATTTCTTGCTTGTGGACTGCAGAAAAATAAGTGGTGGTCCAGATTTGATCCATGGGTTATTATTTGTAGACCCCAAGTACCCAATGATGAAACCATTCAAGGTGTGTGGTTTTCTTGTTGAAAAGTTTTAACTTCATATTCAAACACTTAATAAATATTGAGCTCATCAGTTTGCCTATTTTTAGTAAGATTCAGCATTCTGTGTTTTTCAAGGAATAGAATGAAAAATATCATTATTTTTCTAATTTTTATTATCAGAATTCCTCGATATGAATTTTAAATTCTGCCCTTCACTTGTTCAGGGCTGGCTTTTTCTGATTTTATTAATGAAAAGTTTCTTAATATCACCCCGCTTTATTGGATCAAATATTTAGTTACTTAATTTGCTTTATGTTTCACTTCACACATGCAGGGTTTGTGAGGTGATGAAAGAACACTAGGCATAGAGCCAAGAGGATGGAGTTTTAGTCCTAGAAGCTGTATGACTTCAGGCAATTCATCAAATATGCACAGACCTCAGTTTCTTTACTTATATAGTGAAGACATTGGG